>QLOM01018764.1:0-10668 GCA_003313785.1 Termitomyces sp. MG148 | reverse complement strand
TTTCTCAAAAGAGCCTCCTGTGTACGCAAAGTCTCCGGAAACGGGCACAGCGACTTCATCGCAACCGCCCAGTGTCGGGGACTCCCGTCACCGATCTCCGCCATCGCAACAACCGGTGCAGCCTCCGACACGACCGATCTCTCCCGATCGTCCTGCACTCCCTCCAAGACCTGTTGCAGCGGCGATTTATTCATCACTCGGAGCTCAATCTCAAGTAGTTACTCCTCCCCCACACGTATGTCACCAAAACCTACTAATCTATAATGTGCTCAAATGTACCAGTCTCAAGAAAACTTTGGCGACCATACAACTCCTCCAGCTCTGCGTCCAGTTTCCTTACCACAACAATATCGAGTCTCCCATATAGGTCCTACAGCGCCTCGGCAATATGCCACACCTGCTGACTCAAATGCTCCCGTACCCTCCACTGCAAGTGTGCAACACAGTCCTCGGTCCAGTAGTAATAGGACTACAAGCCCGGCTGTTAGCTCACCTCCCTCTCTGATCCCGCCCCTTGCTTTGACAGCAGCCCCAGCGCTTCCGAATTACATTGTGGTCCCTCAGCCACCCTCTCCGGAATATCCGATCGCCCAACCGATTCGGGCGCCCACCGTCAACCTCCTTGATGAAGATTCTCCGGATACACTCAACGCCCCACCGGCTTTCGCACCGCCCCCGCCGCGTCCACCAAACCCGGAACTACTCCATCTCCATGATCAAGTCCATCAAAAACTGACATCAGAGCTGAGTTCCCTGTCTGAAGCATTGGCTCTCGACGCCGAGCGCCTCCGCGCACACCAGGCAGATCTCCTTGCCGGCGAACCTGCTATACGTGATGAGATGGCGCGCTTAGACGCCGTGCGGGATGTATGCCGGAACGTGGTTCTCAGACTCAGGAATAGCGTTCAACAGGCTGAGACCAACATAGTGGAACTTCGCCGGAAGGGTGATCCCGAAGTGGATGAATTGATTTGTTCTACCACTATTGTTCACAATCAGTCAGTATCTTTTGTATCATGTATTCAATGCCCAATTCTCACGTTAAATACTTCCAATAGACTTATTACTCTCGTCGCGGAAGACAATGCCATCGAGGATACCATCTATTATCTACATCGGGCACTCAACTCCGGACGCATTGATTCCGAGAAATTTTTAAGAGCAGGTGTCATTTCATCAACGTTTGTTCCTTCTTCCTAATAAGCACGACAGAGCACGCGACTTCTGGCTGAAGAACAATTTATGAAACGAGCTTTGATAGAAAGGATCCAGGAGGGAATACCAATGGGCATGTCAATGAGTTCCGATTGGTCTTGAAAATTTATGAATCACGATATGGACAGATAGACCGATGAAGCCGTTTTACATAGGTACCTGACTACCTGAACCCCTGAACCCAGAAGTATTGTCCATTTTCGTAAATCCCATTTATACATCAATTTTATCGTTCCGAACACCGGAGTTGCTTCGTCTTACAAAGCACATGACCAAAAAGTAATACCAGAAAGTGTACAACAAAAAACTAGGACAATAGCACCAAGATAGCACAACTTATTATATTTCACCGTGATCAATTTCTGCCTGCCTTGCTGCATTTGTGCTGCGAGTACTTCCAACCCACCTCCATACTCGCATTTCATCGCCACCATGTATTTCATGGAAATTTGCTCTCACATTGGCATTTCCTTCCACAATACACTCTACCTGGTCCCACAAACGACTCCGCAATGTGACCGAGTGTTCATCCTGAAGAATCAGATCCCGGAGCTGAAGTGAAGATAAATAAGGCTGTGGAGTAGTGACAGGGTCTGTGTGATGGGAAAATTCTTGGTTACGCAAGGTATCGAGCGCAATCTGCACCAAGTCTGTGACGCGTTTGTTCTCGGCACGTCTGTGAGCACTGCGAATGCGCCAATAAACGAGACTGAAGGCAGCAAGCATTAAGCCTGGGATAATCGCGGAGGAAATCAGTCAATGACGAGGGTATACCAGCCAGGATCATACCAATGAATATGTGGCGCCATTCAAACCAAAATTCTCTAAACTTGACGGTAATGACACAGTCCCAGGTCAAAGAAGGTGTCTTGTGGGCCACGAAATGAAGATTCCTGCAACCAATCAATAACCATTTACAGGATAACAGAATAACCCACGCGCGATCCTTTCCTATTATGACACCACCCCATTGAGTCAGTTGCTGAATGGCTTCATTAAACATATCATCAAAACTTGGTAAAAGGTGGGGCTAAGAACCAATTCAATAAGGTCTGACAATGAATTCAATTCACCCTTACGTGAGTCTTTTTCTGCATCATTTCCCGAAGATTCTCTAATTCAAGACCCCATTTTTTGGCGTCTCCACCATCAGAATCGTCAACGGGTTCCACCAGTGCTTTGCCACCGACACACAGACGCCGTCCTCTTTCTCGTCCAAGAAAAGATTCAATAGCTTTTCCAAGAGAACCAATTTTTCGCTTTCGTTCAGGGTCCTCGACACACCTGGGAGGCAAGGCAACACTGCCTAGCCCCGGGATGCCATCCAGCATGGACAATATTGACCATAGTAAGTCCACTGGAGAGGACGAAACAGATATGGTCGTATTTCGCGGGGAGGCGGAAGCCGGGACAAAGAATAGCAGGGGATGCGATCGCAAAACGTAACCATGGCCACAAAGAACGCTGGCTGGAGTGCAATTGGCATGATTCGGACATGGCGTACATTTGTCTGGAGGTCCCCAGGGAACAAAAGAAGGCATAGGACAAGATGTTGTATTAGGTGCTGAATTGTTGAGATGATCTTCCCTGTTACACGCCTCCACAATGGCACGATCAACTCTCCGTTGCTCCAGTACACTGTTGGTGGAACTGTTAGAATCACAGTAACCAATGGAGGCGGAATCTATCTTATAACGGATCGTTGCAGATAAAATGATCAACACCAAAAGGCAGAGAAATCCTTGAAAAACAACCCTTCTGCGGGTTACACCTTGATAGTTAGGTAGATGCTTTCGTTCTTGAGTGACAGCAGCGTGTGCGATATCAACAGCTTGTTCACTATTTACGTCCTCTTCTTCGGAAACGGCGTATGTGTCCTCGTTAAGAGGCTCTGCTTGGTTACGGATAGAAAAGTCGCCACTGATAATGTCGAAGTTGTCCTTGTCATCTTCGTGTCCTCTATCAAAAACAGAGATACGAGTTTTCAATGGGGTGGATTTTGTGTGCTGGAGCTGCCCTGAATGGAGCTGGGCTATCGGAGAGATAGAAGGCAGACTGGGCTCAAACTTGAATTGAGGGGACAACAATGGAGACATCCTCTCGTTTAAATTATCTAGTGCTTGAGATGGAGATGATATTGGCATTTGTGTAGGCACAGAAGAGGATTGACGGGATTTGCGTGAGCCAGGGAGACTTTTACGTGTTGATCTCGACCGATGTGGCGACGGTCGAACAGGCGATGAAGATTCCGCTCCAGATTGAAATATATTATTATCCTCCCAACCACTGTCTTCCGCAGGCTGACGCAAAGATTGAGGGCTCAACAAGTAGAGCCAATAAAAAATACGCACCGTATTCGAGACACGTCTACTCTGCGCTCCTGCGGTTCTTGCCTGAGTTGATATTATGATCAGGAATCATGGTAGCACACTGGTGGTAAGAGACTTGCCGTTTTTCTACTCCTTGAAACCTTCTTCATAGGGAGATCTTCTTCGGCTTCACTTTCTTCCACAAGCGTCGGCTGGGCAAGCTGAGCGGTGACACTCTTCTGTGAAGGCTCACCAAGTGTGTGCTGAACGGATGATCGGCGCCGTTTAGGCTACGAAAGATTTGAGCGTTAATCAATGCAGGAAATATAGGATCCTCACTTGAGTGGGAGAATGAATCTCGGCCCCGTCTGGAATGGGAGCATGTAGTAGCCTTCGAGAAGCTCTTCGCTTGGCGACCTCCTGATATAGGGTCAGTAACAAGGATCGTGTTACAAGAGTTTTATAAACATGCCTTACGCAAAGGTTGGCCGGTAGCTCCATCCAATATACCATCGTCACTAGCGATACTGTTCTCCTTCTTGACGCGTTCCTTCTTCAACTGAGTAGCCTTGGCTTTGATTTCCTGATTAAATATCATGGCGAGCTTGGACTTAGAGTACGGAGTAGGATAATTGATATTGTGGTATCCAAGAACTCCAAGAAGTTGGGATACTGTGAGTGAAGCAGGGTCAAAGGTTGGCTCGAGATATTCGCCAAGAGCGATGACCTGCGCAGACGTAAGTCGTGACATTCCACTTGACACACGACAGTCGGAGGAAGTCTGCAGTGGATATTTGGCAGCAACACTTTTGTTTATGTAAATTGTCAGTTTCAAAAGTTGGTCACGAACAAGTCACGAGGGTTTTGTGACCTTCATAGATTTGCGACCCACCTGACCTCAAAGCTGATGGATTTACAGAATCTGATGGGTCTCTAACCTTGCATAGGAGTCAAAGACAAAGTTTCATGCTCTATATGCTCAGAAAAGGAGATTTTACAAGCTAACTGGCAGAAGCTGGAAGTCATCATGAGAATAGCGCATGCTTGTAGCCCTCTAGACATATTGACTTTTGCTACATGTGGGTACTAGATAGAAATAATCTCATTCATATACTCATCTTCGACTCACTTTAAATGAGTCAGGACATACACCCACCTGTGAGCCTTGACACAAAAATCGAGTGCTGAAGTAAGTAACTTTAAAGTAAGATAGAGTGCGAGAAAAGTTTGCTTTATCCGAAATACGTCCGCAACTTTGTATCTTTCACCAACTGATGCGATACCGACAGTATAGATAAACCTAGTTTACGGCCCGACTGCACCTCGGCCTACCGTTATCAGCGAGGATAGCGGGATGTTTGTCAGGAAAGTCCGGACCTTCACTGACCATATGGTGTCCCCGCATCACGAAGACATGATGTATTTACTGTTTTTATTGTCACATTATCGATTCTTAACCGTCTAGAAGGTAAGATTCTTTCTGTTAGAAAGAGCCTAAAGTTTGACGTTTAGTTTTTCTTTACTTAGGCCTTATTGCGGTCTCTAGCAAAGCAAGATTGACAATCAAGAGACCGCTGACTTCGGATGGTCGCCGAAGTTCATCATCTTTTCGGCCACCACGGTATATATATGCGTCCGACGTCTTAGAGCTTTCAAATGCTTCAATTTCTCCTGTCCCAACCTGTCGACGCGAATTTCCTTGCTACTTAGTATCTAGCCAGGCATTCGTTCTGACGATCGTCCTTGTGTTAACTTACTTATTGTCAGTCTAGTTGATCACCACCAGTGTCTGGCCGGTAAGTGTTTCGTGAGAATATGTCATATTCAATAGAAAATATAATCCTGTCAAGTTAGCTCCATCCTCTGTCCATAATGCCGTTTCTACCATCTTCCAAGCCGGATTTTCGTTTCTCGAGCCCAGCAGATGGCAGTGACAGTGATGAAGAGGGAAATGACACGAAGGTCTCACAAAGGCGTAGGCAGGTTGCCTCACGATCGTGAGTCTTTAGAAGCACGTTTAAGCTTCGAAATCTCAAAACCCTGGAGTTCTGGCGCCTGTGTCCATTGCAAGTCGTTGAAAGTATGTCATAATGACTAGGCAATTGGGCTCACAGCCTGACATTTCAAAAGGTGAAGTGCCAATTCGATCCCGGTGAAAGTGTCTGTCGTAGATGTCGAGCAGGGGGTCATAGTTGCCTTGCTCGAAGTCGAAAGAAACGCAAACCAGCGCCGTACGTGATGTTGTTATTGCCTTAATGTCTAGCTGCTTCATATTCTATAGTACCCATGAGGACTTACAGACGAGGGCCCACCACCAAGACCTTCAGATCCAGCAGCTGCTTATTCAATTTGACAAATTGAGGGCAGACAACAGGATACAGGAGTCAATGACGCGTGCTCAGTCTATACGCCCACCCGACACTAGTGAGATGTTTTTTTTCTATTGTCATGGCGGCTAATAAGATACTTTTGCCATAGAGAAGAGTTTAATGCTCCGGAGGTGGTCGTCAAGCGCCAGAACAGCCGAGGAATCTATTCGACTCCAATTTCCATCGGGTATGCTTTAGGGTTTCACAATGTGAACTGGATATTGACTGGTTTCAGGACCGGAAAATTTGTCACCACCAGATATTGTGACGTATTGTAACCTGTATGCGGAGGAAATCGAATATCTCTTCAAAATGTACGGCACCAATATTTGCTCATTGCTTTTGATTTTTGTGACGTTTCCCTACTGCAGATTTTTCGATCGGATTAATGTATGACTGTACAATTCTTGTGCTCATAAACTCAAAACGCGATTTTAGCCATTCTTCTCAATACTGGATTCCGAGCTGCATACGCCCAAAAATCTCATCTGGACCTGCCCGTTTTTATTCACCGTCAGTGAGTGCTGTTTGTCTCGTTAATGTGTATTAGCGTTGAGTAATTCGTTACCTAGTCTGTGCTGTTGCCTCTCGATACTATGAAGAGAAACCGGCCATGTATCTGATGGCCATGGAATTTGCTCGCGATGCAGCCGGACGGGCGCTGATTGATGGGTCGAAAAGTGTTGATGTCTGTCAAGCTTACCTTATAATGGCTGTCTACCCCATTCCAAAGAAGAAATGGTCGGAAGACCGCAGCTGGTTACTCATGGGAGTAGCTATTCGGTATGTGATTTGTATCTCAAACGTGATGCCGTTAACGTCTGAAAACGGAATTTTCAGAATGGCAATAGAACTAGAGCTCAATCAGCCTCCTCCTATTACTTGCAGTGAGAGAGAACAGCTGAATAGGACACGAACGTGGCTCAACTGCTATTGCGTCGACGGATCACATGCAATCCAGTTTGGCAAAATGCCCATGCTTCGCCTCGATGATTATTTGGCTAGGCACTCTCGAGAATGGTACCGTCTGCCAGGGACGTTGCCTTATGACGTTCATCTCTGTGCATATGTACACATAATCATCATTGTCGCTCGGTTCAGAGTGATCATGGCAAAAAAGAATGATACCGATGCTAACCCAGATCTGTACAGGTCATTTCCCCTTGAACCAGGACCTAATACGCATCCACAAGTGAGTTATATATAACGAAGCTTACGTTTACAGTATCCTTGACCATTAAGCCAGGGAAATGATGTTGTTTCTCTGGCTTTAAAAACAGAAGCAGAGCTTTCGCTTGAGTTGTCAGGATGGGTGGATATCTATGCGCAGGAACTCTCGAATCATCGTAGGTCAAGGTGATAAGCACACAAGTTACTCTACTGAGTTGATCCACCAGCGATCCCAATTTGTGATTATCGAGGCAATACAACACAACTGTATGTCGAAATCGTTTAACATCAGAAGATTCATCTGATTTATTTTTAATAGGATCACTGCATACCTGCGTTTAGTTGTTCTTACTGTGGGCTTCCAGCACGCCGTAAAGTCAGGGTTGTCAAAGGACTCTGAAATCCTCCAGAAGTCAATCAAGGCGGCTCGCGAGGTCATTCAGATAATGGCAGAACGTCTTTTTCCAACGGGACACTTACGATTTGCAATGGGCGCACATTTTCTCTACGTTTCATTTGCGGCTGCATTTCTGATCAACGTGCGCTGTCCGATGTTGTAGTGCATAGTTCCCGCTCTCACGCTTCTTCACAGCTTCTTCGTCCTACGTTGCTCCATCTTCTGGACGAAAAGACGCGGTCTGAGATCATTCAAGATGTGCAAAGTCTTATAAAAATATTGGGTTCTAAAGATGTGGCAATAGACACACGGCACACACCAGCTCTGTACTGCCGGTTTTTGTCATCTCTTCTGGCAAAACATCACTCTGTACTTTCTCAAATCACTTTTGAACCTTCTGTCAGCGATTCTTATTCCACTCCATATCCTCGCGAGGGACAAATTTCCGATACGTCCTTTACCTACTCCTGGCCAGACATCATGTATGATGTGGATCAACTTGGCGAACAACATAATGGTACCTCAATCGGGGAATCATATCAGGCTGGCGAGGCGGACATGGACCTCAGTCTTTCTCACTTTGTAAGGACCGTAACTCAGGGGTACCCTCCACCTCCAGATCCGGGTCCATATGTCGATATCTCTAGGTATGCGCAGGAGTCGAGGTGGGACATCCAAGGCTCCTATGTAACGATGCCGTTTGCAGATTTGTGGAGGTCGTAGTTATGTATGTGAATATGTATGCGTCGATAATATCAGTATCAGGCACACAACATGCACAAATACAGTTTGTTGAACGCGTCTCGGCTGTCCGATCATATTTACGTCGGTAATGTCTAAGTTTCGACCGACTCGCGCTTCCCCTCCATTCAAGCCTACTCGCAATTTAGAGCATGCTTTGTCTGCCGACGTCTCTAGGTCGTCGACCAATGCTTCTGTACCCGAACTCACTGGCCTATTACCTGAGGACATTGATCTTTTGGATGCGGTCATTGATCGTGCTGGCCCCTCCACGACTACTTTCTTAAGCGTGTTCAAGGCGTACAATGACGTTCTTAGAGACCGCGGCCTTGATCCTCAGGAAGTGGTTTACTATGGAAAGTTACTAAAACTCGGGACGATGAAGGGGAAGAATTGGGGTGACAAATGGGATGCAGTCAAGGCGCAGCATTCTCGAGCAAATGAACGGTCAAATCACAATCGACACTCCGGACAGTTGCATCGAGCAAATCATGTTCTAGGACGTGCTACACAGTTTAGGGTACCTCCTGCACATATCGAGGATACCCTTAGTATACCCTCACATGCCGCTGACCTCGATGCACCATCCTCATCTTCTGCAATATCTGACTCTATCAAGTCAAAGCGACATCTTGGAACTCAGACTACGGCATCCGACTCGTCGGACGATCTGAGACGCAATTCATTGCTTTTATTGCCTGATGTGCCACCAGTCAAGCAACAACATCGACCATGGAGGTTTGGACCTTCTTTACCTTCAGACAGTGAGGACACTTATGCACCCTCTACAACGCGCCTTGCCGCTACCCGCCGTCCACAACGTCTCGCCCAAGAATCCTTGGACCTCAAACCTCCTGATCCTGCAGTCATTACACCTGTGACTGCTAGACGCGTCATCGCAAGCGCAAGAGAACGGAAAGGAAGTGCTATTAATGAAGATGATGCATGGAACAAGATCAAAAGGGAAAGAGACGAAGCAGAAGCAGATTTTTTTCGGAAAATCAGATTATTGGAGCGTTGCTGGAAAGTATGGACTCAACTATATCAGTGGATAGTTGTGCGTGTCCTGTTTTTCTTTTATCTTCTATTCATTCTGAAATCGTCGTAGACAACCAATGTCCAAATCGCCGAAGCCCGTGACAATTTAATCATGCGCATTCATCTTCAGCAATGGAGAAAAGTCGCCTCATCTCGCCGGGACCTCTACCAGCGTATATCTATATTTTCTGATAACCGTTTCCGCAAGAAGTTTCTTACTATCTGGAGGCGTCGGCTGAGAGGAAGGGAACAGCACAAGTGGCGCCAGGACATGCGTCAAAAAATGAAGACAATTCGGGAAAAACGAGAGCGAAAGCTATCCAAAGATGCTTGGACAAAATGGCGACAGTTGTATCGCTCTCATATGTTTGGCCGTCACTACACCGAACGTTTGGTGCATCGACTATACGCTTGCTGGAAAAAACGACTCTCTGCAATCAACAAGCTTGAGCTGATTGCAGATGATGCTTTACGAGTTTCTGAAGAAGGGATTGTGTTGCGATTTTGGGATCGGTGGCGAGCTGCGAGACATTTGCATTGTTTTGAACGAGTGATTTCTGAGAGAGTTGATTGGAGATTGATGAGGGATGCAATGTCTGTTTGGCAAAAAAACATGTAAGCTCTTTTCACGTTGGAACAAGCCAACTTGATTGTCGTAAAGGTCTAATCACAGGTTGGCCATGGAGTTTTACCAGCGCATCCTAGTGGAGTCGTCTATCAGATCCTGGAAGGCTGCTCAAGATCGGATATATGTGTGTGCTCTCTATTCTTGATTCCTCCGCGATGTCCATTGACCTCGGCAGACTATGGAAAACCGAGCTGTCAAACATATCGCCCGCCAGGATGATCTACTTGTTCGAGCTATTTTTCGAGTTTGGAAAGCTCGAAAGCAGGGTAAGACGGTTGAACGCCTGAAGGCCTCAAACCTCATCTATGCTGCCTGGTCGGTCTGGAAACAGCGGCTACAACAACAAAGTCACAACCATAGTACGGGTTTCCCTCTCATCTACTCATCCCTGATTTCATACTGTGTAGACCTCGCTTTGGCATTCGCCATGCGTTTCGACTCAAGTCATATGGTGTCTTTGTTTCGCAGATGGCGTCAACTATATTCTACTCATCGAAGTACGCACTCAGTCGCCGTACAATGCGACTCGGAACAAATTTGCTACAAGGCAATCCTAGTTTGGCGGATGAAGCTTCGGGAGAAGCTGAAGATGATCCGGCTGGCCACGATGGCTGTAAATTTCTTTGCCACTCGGCGTGCTTGGAAAACCTGGCATGACGCTATGAATCAAAGGGCGACCGAAAGACGCCTTGCAGAGTTCGACGAGCGACGCATCAGAAAGCTCTTCTATTGTGAGTTTCACAATACGCTGACGGCACTGATTCACTCAAAATGCCAAATGCAGCATGGCTCCTCCGAACT
>QLOM01018762.1:0-19911 GCA_003313785.1 Termitomyces sp. MG148 | reverse complement strand
TCAACTTTCGTCAGGTTATTATAATTTGTAGTCATGCTTGTTCCATGTAACCTACTTTGCAAAACCTTGATTCAATGGTCTACAAACTAATACAGCTCAAACATATTTAAAAATGTGATGAGGAACCAACAATCTGCATATTTCAAAGTATTGTCCCAAGGAGCGTCAGTACACTGTAATGTTTGGCCAGAGCGATCAAGGTTGGGCCAAATATCAAAATTTGGGACCTGCCTATCGATTTGAAAACGGCTGTCAATGATGTTATAATTCTTGTCAGTAGTGAGCCTTAGATAACCTAAAAGAAAGAGATAAAATGTTCTGCGCGCAGGGGGACGTTTTTATGAGTTGATTCAGAAGCACTGATCTTTTCACCCTCTTTCCATGAGAGGTGAAATTGACAGATCGACCCCAGGTCTTTTTTTGCGTTTCCACTCTTGGCCAAACTTACTCCGAGTTCTGTATCGAGAAGAATTGCCACTTTCGAGCATCTCCTACAAGTACTCATCGCTATATCTGCTCTCCCAATGCGCCTTTTCTGAACCTTTGCCTCGCAGTCAATGTGCTGTAACATCAGTCACGCTCACTGGTAAGTACCACTAACGGCTCTGACTTGTTGATTATTGGAATTACTCTGTGCCCTGTCAATAGAGAAGACTGTCTGATTCGATCAACCTGGTGATATAATTCGGTCTAGCTTTTAAGTAAACTCCTAGTATTTTGGGCCTAGAAGTCTCTCCACCCACTCATGATGATAACTCAAGCCCTTGGGAATACCGTGGTTTTGAGCTTGTTCTTCCTCTATATCTCTCTCGTTCGAGGACAGACGTGTGATACCTACGTCGTGCCTTCCATAGCAGGTGGCTTTACAACCAGGCAATCCATCGATTTCTCTGGAGTAACCCCTGGCGGGAACGTTGCGTCCGTTCTCTCGTAAGTTGTAATGTACATTTCGTTTGCATCTTTGGTCTGACTCTGATTCATAGGTCGAATGGAATATCTATCAGTGATTATGGCGTGACCTTTGGTCCTATTCCACACACATTTACACCAAGTAACCTCGCATTTGGCTCCGGTTCCCTAGATATGAAGGTCTCAGCATATTCGGGCAGTGGTGCAATCTTGAGTTCCGAAATTGTCACCAATGATATTTTCAAGTATGCCTCTGTGAGGACTGTACTGAAATCCAGTCCTGTTGAAGGAGTTGTAGAGGGCAGCTTTTTCTACCGTATGATTTGGCTTCGATATGACATGATAAGTACTCAAGCTAGAGGTTTACAGTCAACGATAACCAAGAAACTGACTGGGAGATTCTCACAAGCACTACCTTGCGAGCAAGTGCCGATCTTCCCGCTGGGATCTGGGCCACGAATCAGGCAAGTGTATCTTCTAGTTCGTCATCGTAATTCACGAACTGTGGTCCCCACTAGCCTCTTGTCCCAGGGCAATCCTCAACACACGCGACAGTGCCATTCACGTTCGATCCTTCCCAAGATTATCACGGTAAGCTCTGATCTCGTCGACTGTCGCTATCAAGAGGACTCACTTCACACCATCTTAAGAATATAGGATTGATGTCCGTTTTGGTGTCCTTAGATTTCATGATGGTGACTGATATCTAGTTCCTACAGTGGGTTGCCGAAGCTACCACCTTTTACATCGACGGTGTCCAAAAGGCCCGACTCACCACCAATGTATGTCTTATGACACCAAACATTTAGAAGGAACTCAAGCCAGTACTTAGGTTCCCACTCAAGCTGGCCATTGGATTTGGAATGTGTGGAGCAATGGTGACCCGTCATGGTCCAACGGTCCTCCCGTGGCCGACTCGATTACGCACATACGCTCGATGGACATCTATAAGGGATATACCTCGACTCCCTCTGGAAATCTTTGCAATATCTAGCGATACGTTTGAACAGTAAGGACTATCTATAGGCTCCCTATCAACCTCTACTTTTCCGGCTGTTGAAAGTCGCGATGACTTTTTGATTTTTTGTCCTTCTCATGTCAATATATTTTGTGTGTTGTGAGGACTGCCTCTAAGGCCTAAACATGCGTTTTCTGATCGAAGTGTAATATGTTGATAGAGCAACCAATTGATTAGTATAACATACACGCGGTTATGATTTGAAACTATGTATTTAATGAGGATGCCTTATTAGACATCTTACACCCAACCTTATGAACCTTCCAATCTTTCTTTTGACATTCCTTGGAGCAGTATTTTGCCCGTCCACAGGCGCTGCATTGCATCAAGCGGGGTTGGCCTGCTTTCCCACACGAATCGCATACTTCAAGGACCACCGAATCACTACTCATCTCGTCCAGCCATGTGCGCAACTTGCTCGCGACCGATTCCAAATACGTTACCGGGAATAAGGGCCCAAACGCTACCCGAGTGGCAAAAGGCGCTAGATTCTTGTACTCGCTGGTTAAGAACGAAGGAGGGAGAGACTTTCCCCGGCCGCACTCACAAAGGGGGCTGACGTTCAGGTCTGGAATATTATTTATACCAACATTTCGGAACTTGCAATCGGTAGTATGAGACCAGGTTCTGCATCGTTCAGCCAAGATGGGAAGGAGTTGCCACCACGCTTGAATTTCACGGGATGACATTTGGAACTCCGTCACACCGCCTCTGGCCCTACGTAGGCATCCTGAAACCGTTTCCGGGCTAGGGTCTGACAACGAAGTTACGGGGACAGCACATGCGTCGGCAATGATTGTGTGCGAAGGGAAGTCAAGCCGGACGCAATTAAGGAATATCAGAACTTCTGCAGCAACTCCGTCACCATTAGTGCCACGCATGATCGCTTGGCGCCGATTTCCGTATTTACCGGTGATAGAGAATACATCTCTGATCGTGCGTTTAATATTTTGGATCAACTCTCCCTCTCTTGATAGTGGAGTGCTCCCGGATGGCTCGTCGCAGAAAGTAAGAAATAGATGTTTCGCTAACCATTTACACTTGGAGGAAGTGATATCCACTTCAGGCAATCTTGCGAGGTTGACATGGTGAAGATTCCAAGGGATGATCTTTGAGTTTCGTCGGATCATAGGGAAAGGGTTGACCATGAGGCCATCCTGATGAGAGTTTGGTTCGTGAAGTTCCACATCGACCTAGAAAGAAAACTCCACAATTAGTCCTACGAATACCGATTGAGGATACTTACTTCGATGTAGGATGATTTTCGAGCGAGCCTGGTTTTGGGATTGCTTCCGTCTATGGGGTAAGGGAATAATAAATTCTCTTGATGAGCCTTACCAATCGATATAAGCATTGAGAACGGAGAAGTCTGTTTGACCGTGATGTCGGACGGGGGGCATGCACGAAAAGTGGCTTGAAGACTTGTTTTATTGATATTAAGTCTTCCTGTAAGCCCATTGACCTTCGTGGAATCTCTATCGGTGAGCATTGCCACAGATTGTGCTTGTAGATTAGGGGTGTCGCTAGGTCCTTGGAACTTGAGAAACTCTCCAGAATTGCCAGGTGGTCCGCGTACGATCTGGACGTAAGACTTATTCAACAGGTCCACTGAGAATATACAGAGCCGGTGATCAAGGACGGAGTAAATGGCAGGACTTCCGATCGATCTGGGATGGATACTCAGTCGGACCGTCAGTTGAGGGGCCAGAGCCAAGGAGGGCACATAGAACGAGACTATCAAAGGAGAATTTCCACGCCATCGAGCGGTGTCCTCGTTTGCGATTAGCAGATAAGGATCCGAGCTGGAAGGTGTTGTTGTGCCGAAGAATAAATGGGTTACAGAGAAAACATTGTGATGGAATAGGCTTTCGATCTCACATTGAAAGACCGGGGTACCAACTTCATCCGCACTAAGGACTTCCAGCCCTTTCAGGTATTTTCGGGGAACTTTGAGAACAACACAGACGGTAGGAGGTATGTTATCCCAACCATCAAAGACACGACTTGTATTGATTCTTGATTCTGGAGCGGATATAGCGCTGACTGTAGTAACTCCATGAATATGGAGTTGACAATATAAGTCCTGAATGCTATTCGAACCCATCAACAAAGTTTTGTCTCTCTCGATTAGAGATATCGTATACTCTATGACTTGCGTCCAGTCACTATGCACTTTCCGCCTGACAAGGGCGAGAAAAACAGCAAAACTTGAGCGGTCGTAGTGGATGATGCCCTTTACTCCTGCGATATTGTAAAGACGCGATATATGATCGTCCCTGAACATTTCAAGATAAATATTGAACAGAATATTCCCAAGAGGTCTGGCAGCTACTTGTAGAAACCTCGCCGTACTTTCGGCCGGGGATTTCTTCCACGGAATTGTCTCTTGGCATGATTTCGTAGTGCCAGATACAGAAGTACACACGTCATGCATGTTCGACTGAGTAGTAAAGCCTGAGACGTACGATGCAGGTATGATACCAAGAAGAAGTGAAATGGTAGCGATTTCTGTACATGCATGGCTTGCAAACTTCCCGCAGGAATTGTGAAAGTTTAAGAGAGCATTTGTATACAACGTGGACGTCGGATGATCCTGTAGAAGTGGGACCGTGGCGACAAGGATATTAATAAGGCCTAGGTGATCCATGAGGTTGGACGTGTCGATCGTGTCAAATTTGAGTGGTGCTTTATCCTGCGTGGCCCCACGGTAGTCCCGACCATCGAGAATGATCGGAGTTGCCTCCCAGGCGGACGGGTACACCCCAGCGTCCGTCGAGTTGGTGCTAGCGAAGATGAGAAGAGCTCTGGAGAAGGCAAGCGCATCGCCGGCACACAAACGAATGACAATGTTAGGCGGTCCATCTTCAATCCTCTTTCTGAATGCCAAACACCAGTCCTTGAACTGTTCCTTGGCGATGCGAACAAGTTCTTTGGCCGAGGGATTGCGCTTTGTGAATTGAGGGAGCGTTGCAACTATTCCTAGATGGAAGGCAAGAATTGGATCTGTGCCATAATGCACATTAAAGTCTTGCCCTGAAGAGTCATGGGCAAAGGCTGGATTTACGAACATCGCAGCAGATATCTGAGCAGCGTTGTCAAAAGTGACGCCAGTTGTCCAATATCGTCGATACTGCTCTTCTCCCGATAGAAGAACAGAATCCCATGCTGGACCTGCTGACCTTCCAGCTGTGTAGATGCGAGAGAAAGCAAACCTATTCCTCACTTCCTGCATTCCCGTTTGAAAAGCATTCCATAGACGTGATTTCTTTGGATGATCATCTGGAATGGCGTACAAGCACCACTGACGGTGAAGTTCCATCAGCGTGTGTGTTGAACAAAACCGCAGCAATTTCGAGTATTTTCCCTTCTCCCAAGATTCGAAGGAGATCGAGAGATCAGCAAGCCTTTGACATTGTTCTCGTAGACGGCTGAGTGAACTCTTGTCCAAAAATAAGTGAAAAAACATATTCCAGATGATGCCTTCGATCCGATTCTCGTTGCAATCTTCATCGAGAATTATGGTTAATAGAAGAACATTGCGAGCTAATCAACAGTCTGTATGAGCAAATAGATTTCTTTATTCAACGAAGATGTACCCAAAATCGCTGGCTCGGCATCGCAACATGTAAAGTCGAGACCACGATCTTTACATGAAAGAGTTACAAAGAAGGTGGAGAAGATAGAAGGCAATAGGAACTCACTAGCAGTAGGCTCGGAATAGATTGTATATAGAATGCTGCGAGGGTCACCACATCCTAAAAGAAGAATGGTGACTGGAGTCTCGGCGTCCAAATCAGATGTAAAAGACGATGGTGGAGTATTCCCAATGGGATAAAAGAATCTTTTCTTTGCCCAGGTAACAGGACGAGACATGATTTTCCAAGGCGCTAGAAATCTCAGGAAGAGTTCCAAAAGAACGAGAGTCAAAGCCTCGTGGCTCCATGCCAGAAACTCGGCCGTACGGCATAAGAAGGTTTGATACGTAGATATACCATGTCACTAGAGAGTCAGGCCTGTCGGATCCGGAGCTAGAGTAGCTGAACATATGCCACTTGGAGGTGCTAGTGAACCCCTCACTTTGGCTCACGTGGGTCGACCAAGTAGTGGCGGTGCTCGTTCCAACGCGTCCATATCCACGAGTCACCCTTTCTTTTCTTACAACCATTATCATAATCGACTCAATGGCGTCAACATCGAGCATCGGTCCAATGCCCTCCAAATCCGCGGATCTGGAGGAGACCTGGGCCTATCTAAACAACGGTGTCGACCTCATTATGAACAGACTTGAGACAGGTCTCTCATTTCCAGACTACTCAAGTCTTTACTCGACGGTTTACAACTACTGCACCTCAACTAAATTGGCAGGAAAACAGGATGGAAACCGAAGTCAGTGATTTTCAAGTTCAGTGTGGCAATTATTAACTGCTTGCAGCCGGCGCTAACCTCGTAGGCTCCGATCTGTACAACAAGTTGCATGCATACTTTGTAGACCATTTCAAACCGATGGTTGACGTTTGTATCTCAATGCTTCGTTATCGGGCTGTACTGATCAGTCTTCTGTCATCAGACATGTGAATCACTCCAAGAGGTCGAATTGCTGAGATACTACGCAGCACAGTGGGACCGTTATACCACAGGCGCAAATTTCTTGAATCGTTTGTTTACATATCTCAATCGTTACTGGGTTAAGCGTGAACGAGACGAAGGCAAAAAGACAGTCTACCCGGTTTACACAGTGAGCAAGCAACTTGATCTCGAAACGCTTTTTTACGCTGCATTAGCTTGCTCTGTCACAGTGGAAAGATGTTTTCTTCAAGCAGGTCCAAAAGGACAATCGAAAATTGACAACTGCCATGCTTCGTCTTATCACACAACAAAGGAATGGTGAAACCATCGATCAGGGTCTTGTGAAGAAAGTCGTGGAGTCCTTTGTTTCGCTAGGCCTTGATAATGGCGATCTGAACAAGGAGTGCCTTGATGTCTATAAAGATCACTTTGAGGGACCGTTCCTTGAGGCGACAGAGGAGTACTACAAAAAGGAGTCTGAGTCTTTCTTGGCGGCGAATAGCGTCTCCGATTATCTGAAGAAGGTCGAAGATCGTCTGCGGGAAGAAGAAGACCGTGTTGAGAGATACCTGCATAACAAGACTCGCAAAGAGCTCATTGCTAAATGCGACGACGTCCTTATCCGTCAACACTCCGATCTAATGTGGGAGAGTTTCCAGAGCCTGCTCGACTTCGACAAGGATGAGGATTTGCAACGTATGTATGCTCTACTTGCACGTATCGCAGAAGGCCTAGAGCCCCTTCGCAAAAAATTCGAGCAACATGTTAAAACAGCGGGCTTGGGCGCCGTTTCGAAATTAATCGAGGCTGGAGATGCCGCTGAAGTCGATCCCAAAGCATACGTTGACGCGCTCTTGGAAGTCCATCGCAAAAATTCAGAGACCGTCACGAGAAGCTTCAAGAGCGAGGCTGGGTTCGCAGCCAGCTTGGATAAGGCTTGCAGAGAATTTGTCAACCGTAACGTCGCCACTGGAACCTCGTCCACCAAATCGCCTGAGCTTATTGCCAAGCATGCAGATATGCTTTTGCGTAAGAATAACAAGATGGCGGAGGAGGAGGACCTTGAAGGAGCGCTCAATCGTGTCGTGCGTGCCTCACCCTTTATCCGATTCCTTCATTTGCTAAAAAAATCAATCTTAGATGATTCTTTTCAAGTATCTTGAGGACAAGGATGTCTTCCAAACGTTTTACACGACGAAACTTTCGAAGCGTCTGATTCATGGTGTCTCCGCATCTGATGAAAGTGAGGCCAGCATGATATCTAAGTTGAAGGAAGCTTGTGGTTTCGAGTACACCAACAAGCTCCAGCGAATGTTTACTGGTAAGTACATTTCGTTTTGTCCTTGCTAGAGACCACCGACTTATCAGCACATTCATAGACATGAGTCTCAGCAAGGATCTTACAGACTCGTTCAAGGAACGCATGGCACAGAACCACGACGATATGGATATCACCTTCAGCATAATGGTACTCGGTACCAACTTCTGGCCCCTCAACCCGCCCCCGCATGAGTTTGTCATCCCACAAGAGATTCTGCCGACCTACGATCGCTTCTCAAAGTACTACCAAACCAAGCACTCAGGACGTAAACTCACCTGGTTGTGGAATTACTCGAAGAACGAACTGCGGACGAATTATCTGAACCAAAAGTACTTCCTCATGACCAGCTCGTACCAAATGGCTGTTTTGCTTCAGTATAATAGAAACGATACCATGTCACTCGATGAGCTTGTTACGGCAACGTCTATCTCAAAGGATATCATGTCCCAGGTCCTGGCACTGCTGGTGAAAGCCAAGATTCTCATCAATGAAGAGAAGGACCAGTACGACCTCAACCCGAGTATGTGACGTTCTTTTTGATGAGTAATGTATCCCTTTTTCAATTTTCGTGCCTTAGACTTCAAGTCGAAGAAGATACGTGTCAACCTCAACTTGCCTATCAAGGCTGATGTGAAGGCCGAGTCCGCCGATGTTCTCAAAGCTGTTGATGAGGACAGGAAATATGTTATCCAGGCGACAATTGTCCGGTATGTCACATCATTTTGTGCACTTGACATTTGCTGAGGTATGGGCGGACACAGTATAATGAAGGCTCGCAAGACCATGAAGAACCAGAGTCTTATCCAGGAAGTCATCTCGCAGATCTCACAACGCTTCGCGCCTAAGATCCCTGACATTAAGAAGGTACGATGTCAGCTCCCGACTTCTTTATGGGGTCACTGATGCCACTCTGCTTAGGCAATTGAGACCCTCCTTGAGAAGGAATACATCGAGCGTGTGGATGGCTCGAAAGACACCTTCGCTTATGTAGCTTAACTTGCCTACCTGCGCGAGTTGCCGTTTCTCACTCTCTCACCTGTACACACTGCTTTGTTGCAACTCTCTTACCCACTCCTGTTCATAATCATAATCATAGCGCCTGTCTACATCACCATCTACCATATCTCGCACTGTATACCTTAGAAAATCTTTTTGCGGCAAATAAATCTGCATGAACACTGGATCTTGTGGATCTTTTCAGGTGGTCACTCTGTTCACGACAGCAAGTCGACGTAACGGGAAAACATAGGATACGTCGAGCGCAAGACAAATTATACCGCCATCCCCGCCTCTATCTCACCCAACAGCATGGTTCCATCCTTGCTGCCAGTGAGGACTATAGAGGAGACGTCAGGAGAGGAGAATGAGAGAAGAACACGAACATACTGATAGGTTCTTTGGGATGGAAGTCAACGGCTGTAACTGTGCCTTTGTGGCCAGGAAGCTATAACAAGAGAGGATGAACAAGGCTTGGGCATTGAACAGGAACGCAACCGACCTTGTACAAGATTCTGCCGCTCTCCACCTCCCATATCGTCACCGTCCTATCGGCGCCTCCTACGGCCACACGCTGTCCGCCGTCGTCCCTACTCCATGCTCCCTTGAGCAATGTGTTCTCAAAGCCGGAGGGTGCGCCCTGAAGAACGCGGTGTATCCGGGTTGGTGATGGCGAGAAAGGACGAATATCATGGATGAGAGTTTGGGACGAGAGGGATGGGGAAAGGAGGTAGGAGCCGTCCGGGGAGAGGGACAGAGAGGTCGGGGTGTCAGTATGACCCTTGAGTGAGTATACTTGTTCGTTTTTGCGTATGTCAAATACCTAGTTGAGAGTGTCAGGAGACAAAACATGAATAGACATGGATGACGAACGTGAATTTCATTGTCTAGGGCACCGACATAGACATTTGCACCGTCTGCACTCCAGCACACCGATGTGACAGGGCACTTGACCTCCAACGTCGCTACAACCTGCTTCGTTGCCTCCTCACCCCCTTCCCAGATTTTTACTGTCCCATCGTCTGACCCGGTCGCGAGAAGTTCTGTTCCCACAGCCAGTGTCCGGTCAATTGTGTTGATGATTTCATGGTGTGCTCGTATCTTTCGTAGGCGCTGGCCCGTTACGAGGTCGACAGTGGTGAGAAGGTGATCGGCAGAAACGGTGTAGAGAATTGATGAGGATAAAGACCATTGCAGGTCGAGAATGGGGGCTTTTGTGAGGTTGGAAAGAAGTCCATAGTTAGTATTTGGAGGATATGTCCGCCAGAGAGCTTTGTAGACGTGTGAACGCGTATTTTCGATTGTTCATTGACGGGACTCACAGACACTTCGATCTGCTGAACATGCAGCGATATTTTGACCGGTTGGGTCAAACCTACAGCTCAAGATCTCAGCCTGTTTAAATTCATGAGTTGTCAGAACATTTCTACAACACTTTTATCACGTACAGAATGAGCCCCAGCAAGACTAATTATTGGCGCTTCGAGATTACTCGTCCTTTGTACTGAACGAACAAGGCCCTTGTTTCTAGGGTCATTTGAGGAAGATATGACAATCTGGTTTGAAGGCGGTGCGTCTGACTTGACCCTCTTAATAAGGACGCCCTCGACGGGCGGCGGGGAAGGGCCGCGTTTCGACATGGTGGTTGAAATTCAGTGACACTTTCGAGGCCGGGCCTTGTGAATTCAACAACGACAAACGCATTCTTCATGAGCAGTTTCTTCCATCCCACTGGTTGGTGTTATTTTCTGTCACGTTAGATTACATAGTTCTCATCTTGCTTATCGATGCGGACCACTGCTCATCTCTATGTCGGACGCTGGCCTTCTATGAAGCAAACGAAGAGAACTAGCAAAGTCTCTACACTTTGGCAAACAATCTTTTGGCTACTGGCTTCATATACATATCTGCCTTTTATATCTGCTGGTGGTATTGCCGTATTGCGATCGCAAGAAAGAAAGAGTACTTATCTTGATTCAAGGAAAGGAAAGACAAACACTTTCAACCGAAATGACTATCGGTGCTGTCTATCTTGTCACTATGTCTGCTTGATCCGACACACGCATCGGTGGTGACCTTAATCCTTCATGTTGAGTTTTGTCTTCTGCGTTGTGGATCGGTGAATAGCTTACTATGCTTCAGAATGCGCTCCTGAATAGAGATCTCGAACCTACATGTGCGACGCAAGGAATATCATGGGCACTCTATTTCTATAGACCAAATTGAATTGCATCACCTTGGGAACATTTTGTCGGCTCGACACCCTTACATGGATGCTGGTAGCCTGACGCTTGCTCGTAGCAAATGCCCGGACCACATTTTAGAGACGAACCGACACGACATGCCAGCTCGCAGTAAGTAACTGGCAAAACTGCAAACTAAAAAACTTCTGTCAACCTGGCAGAGTGCTCTTGAATAGGGCCTCTCAAGGCCCGAAACGAGGTATCCGAGTTCTATGGTGTTATTTATATCGAAGACATACTTCTACAGCTTTCCACGTCAATGCCAAGACAAAGAGGGTTAAAAGGCTCAACGGCGACCTGCCCTGACCCTGTCAGATCATTGTCATTGCTGTGGGAGTCGGCTCATTCTTCATAAGTAAGTACTTCGATTCTAATTCTATGTACTTATATGGCCGCTCAGTCATCGCATTTCCCCGGGTCGTCTTTTTCTCAGCTTCTCACAACTCTATAATCCAAATTGCAGCAGAAAGTCAACAGTTTCGCATTGCCTCTATACACGGCTTTGACGCAATATAGAACTTGACTCGCCATGCTATAATTAACATGATGGTGTAAGTGAGAACTGCTTGCGTAGTTTTTATTACGTCCGGGTGCACCCGAGGCGGTGAAATTTTGAAGTTATACAGAAAAATCGAGTGAAAACGCTACGAGTACGAGTGTCATCCATTGCAATGAAACCGAGTTGCATGTTGCAAGTAAGAAAGTTCTGATTGAAAGGAGATTAAAATTAGTATTGTGATTGGAAATTCATTTCGGACGGGGATAACCGATTGATCAGTTTAGACGCGTACTTTCCTATTTTGATGTATAAATACTGCACTGAAGAAATGAGCGCCTTCAAATCCCCTCATGACCACCTTATCGCCATCTAGTGCTGTCGATGACCGTCTTACCTTCCCGCCTTTCCCTAGGGCGCCGCCAGGCGTGACGATCATTCCATTCAAGGACTTCAAGGAACGTGGAATTCAGATGTTTCCCGAGAATGACGAAATCGAGAGTGACGGACTTGGGATCCCGACAGTCGTGTTGAAAACAAGGCACGATACTGATGAATGCAAAACCCAGACGAAGAGGAAGAAGAAGGCTGAGCTTCTGCCGAAAACACCTGCAGCTCCAGGGGCACGTAAAGAATGGTGGGATATCTGGATGGACAACGAAGAATCTAAGATGACCGGACCATACGACCCGTGAGTCTCGTCTCCTCGTACCAGGATAATCCATGAATTCTCTCTTCAATCGTCGCGATCGATCTTGCTTCATATTGAACACTAAATAATTTATTTTGTAGGCGCACATCTCCTCTTGATAGATTCTACGAAGCTGCAGCTGATTTTCGCAAGACTCGATCCTGGCCGCAAGGAGCTACAGGCATTGCTGCGTCTTGGGATCAAGTATGTACATCATCATATCTCATTGAGACTGACCCAGCTAACTTGGCCAAGTTCCGTCTCTTTGCTGGTCTTTTGTCGAATACTCCTGTCTGGACTCGAACAGACAAGCCGCAGGTCGAGGATGAGTCCGAGCCGTCCGACGATGAGGCTGAGTTCACAAAGGAGCAGGTACTTGAAGCACATCTCGACCGCGGTGGACCCAAGAGGCCTCCACCTCCCCGCGCACGCGCTCGGCCTCCCTATGCATTGTATGGCATAGAACCCATCCCTGTTGGTAGCGATCAAGAGGTCAAGGCCCTTTTGGCCAATGAAAACGCACGCCGTGAAGAACAGATGATCGATTTCCTCAACGATCCAGAGCTCAAGATCAGAATCTTTTTGTCGTCGTACATGCGCAAACAGGGGCTTATCTGGTGAGCAGATCGTCGCTTTTATATAAACTTGAATTAATTCTTTTCAAAGGACTGACAGAAACTTGATAAATATCCCGCGCCTTGTCGAGTTCTTTATTCATTTCCTCATTCGCAACCGCGTTTTCCCTGAGCCCGACTTCGACCGTGAGCTCAGACGCTCTCTAACTGTCATTGAACTTGCGGGAAAGGAGCTCATTCTGACGTCTAAAATTGCCAAGCAGGTCCCAGACGAGTTCAGCAAGGCTTGCTTCGAATGTTTTGGACGCAAATCCGAAGGGTACAAGCCACTTGATCCTATCGTTGAAGCTGATAAGTCATGGCCTTCTGAAGAAGAAACGGCAGAAGCCTCTTCGACGAAGAATGAATCTTCCGAACCTGCAGAGCCTGACGCTAAACGTCTCAAGTTGGATTGTGAGGTGGATGGTTCCAAGGCTGCGGTGGACAAGTTCGAAGACGAGTTAAAGGCCGCCAACGTTGAGGTGATCAAGGTCGACGACAGCACTCTCATGAAGGAAGCAGAGCAGCTGCAGATCATCAGAGACAATGTCAATCCAGATATTAACACTGTACCTACGTGGGCCAAAAATGAGAGTTGGGGGTTGAATTCTGACGACGTAGATTCTTGGGAGATGCCGGCTCTTGACTGGGGCCCCGTAGTCAACTTCTCGCTCATGCCGTTCCTAGGCCCTACTGCGTTTCCCATCACACACACGTCTGGTGTAGTCGAGTGTTCCGTACGACGCGTCAAGTCATACTCAGAACCGCCTGCTCCTGCTACTTTACCTAAATCAGCTCTGACCACTGAGGAGGACCCAGATGCAGTGGAGATCGAGCTCGAGCGACACTTCGCGAAGGTGGTGCTTTCACCGTGGACTGGATGGGATGACTACAGTGATGAGATGCCACACATGGCGAAGCCACGTATCCTTGAAACGTCCTCAGGCACGATTCATGGTATCGTAGGTACAGCTGGTCAAGTGGAGCCCGCTACAGGAGCAGCGGTGACGCCAGCAGAGGGTCCCCAGCCGCATGATCCTTTCAACGACGACATCACACTTTTGGTTCAGCCCGCGATTCTGCAAGTGCTTAACCCTGGCATGGGCCTTGGTGGAACATGGGTACAAATAGCGAGAGCTCAAGACTTCGCAAGTGAGAAGAGGAAAAAGAAAAAGAAGTCGAAGAAGATCACGACGAGGTACTGGTACATTGATGAGTTGGTATTGACCTTGCCCAGCTACCACACTTGATGTTGAGTTCTTTTGATATGCCAGCCTGCTATAAAGCAGATTACATCAAAAGATTGTTCATTTGCGTTCCTCTTCGATGCATGTCATGTAATTCCTAGAAGGTGTACCTACCCGGCTTGACTTCGGGTCCAAAGTTTTCCTTAACATTCATGGTCGATCGTGGTAAAAAGCAACACAGGAAGACCTCAGCTTCACACAACAACTTGAAGGATATGGGTCATGTGTCCAAACTACGATACCTATTTTCTAAAGTACCTTTTGAGTTTTGCATCCTGCGACTCGGACAACGAGGCGCAGAAGGCGATCTTCGTGATTGGTCCTCAAATACCATCCTCCCACGATCCACGGCGCTGCTTCTTTGTTTTTTTTTTTATTTCCCTGACCCGTTGGGGCAATGCCCTATGTCGGGGTCGGCTCGCTATGTACAACATGTGTGCGTATCTCCTGTCATAAGTATGTCATCTGTGTCTATGCTGGTGTTGCGCCCGGAACTGGGCTCGTGTCCGTATTATGCCCGTGAGGGCGACTGTTTCAGGTGTACTAGTTATTGTTCAGTAAGGTAGGGGTAGAGAGATTGTAATGAGAATGGGAAAGAAGAAAGAGAAGTGTATCGAAGTGTGAAAAAGGTCCCGTGTCTATGTCACTGGCTGGTGTCCTCCGTCTCGGTCGTAATGGTGAGGTCCCCGTATGATCTAGTGAATCGTTTCGTTGCGTGGATAAACGTGAACAGGGATTCCATTGCACTGGTGTCGCTTAATGAGGTGGCTAGGGCGTTGGGCTTCATCTGTGTCACGTCGCGGATGCTGGCTCTGTGTCTTTCGTGGGGCTTCTTTGTGTTGGAACTCGAGGTATCAATACCTGACAGACAGGTATAACTCAGTCGTATGATAGATTGGTGAGCTTGATACCTGACAGACAATATCTCTGTCGGTGAGTTGTCAAGGAAGTTTGGTAAGTGTGAAAAATGTTATGCGACTCATGTGATAGTGACTGCCAAGGGCATTGTACAGTACGAAGGGTACGAAGGGTTGAAATAGTATTTTACATGTGACAGGGGTCGATGTGAGATGGACAATGGTAAGTAATTATGAGAAGAGACAATGGAATGAAAGAGAAAGGATGAGCCGAGAGCAAATATGAGTCTTCTCCGGGGCCCTCAGGAGAAAAAGCTACAATTATAGACACCGGTCTCCTGGTATTTTCTGAGTGAGATTACAACGACATAACGAAGGAATGAAACCAAGACGCATAAAGGGGATAATCCAGAGGCTCGGGAATTTGTCATTAATGGTCATCGAGCGATTTTCCCCTTTAGCCGTTTCACTGATGTCACGGCTGTATCTACTTCAGGCTCTGGAGGGTCCATAGCAGAATTAGAGTCAAGGATATCCTTCTGCACCAATGTCTCGGCTCGCGTTTTCCGTTTCGTATCGCGTTGCTCCAAGGACAGTCGCTTGACGGGGGAAGATGCATTTGCGGCGTATTCGGAGGGTCTTTTACCATGCATGCTTAAAACCAGGGTGTTAAGTAGGTCTTCGGGAGGTATGGGCTCAGTAAGATCTTGGAAAGTTGCAGTATTAAGCACTGCCACAGGAGTACCCTTGATTTTCTGTTGATTCAAAGTAGGCTCTTCAGGGAAAGTTGCCACCACACGCAATAATGAAAGTCGACTAGTAGGGCTATTCGGAATCGCTTTCAAAGCGTTCACAAGGCTGTCGGATAGTCCGGCTGCATTCTGTAAAATCATGTTCATGAGACCGGACCCCAGTAGAAGAAAAGAAAGAAAACGTACTTCATTAGGAAATAGATTCTCTACAGATAGTTGCTCGAATTCCGAAGCAAGACTATCCTGGTTGAGTGGTATCGCTGAACCCTTGCCCACAGTGCGAACAAAAACCCACACATAATCTTTGCGATGCCGTATTATGAAAATCAGGTCTGCTGTACAACCAGGGGGGCATAGACAGAAAGCACCAGAGCGTTCATGTTTCAACCAAGCTACGACGTCATTTGGAGTAGATGCTACATAACCAAGAGGAGGAGCGTTCGGAAGAAGGGCGGATGGGGTAACAATGAGTTCCTTGATAACACCATGGTTGTCTCTTTGTAGAACAACTAGCTGGGTAGAGACCCTTCGGTCCATGACCAACCATGACGGAGCAGACGGGACAGTGAAAATATCAGACAATATACGTTTCCCATCCTTGAATGCATGTGCGAAGTACAAGGCGATATAGCTTGCAGATGCATAGGTATCACCATTAGGCCAACGACCCTGGAAGTACGAGCAAAAGTTTTTGAAAGAGGTCAATGACCGCGGCTCTTCTCTGGAACGTGATGCCTTTGAAAGCCAGACAGCAGCAGCGATAGTTGGCCCAGGTTGATCCAATGCTATCTCCGACATGTCCTCGTCCTTGAATTCACCAACGCCAGAGCTCACAAGATCAACCTTGCTGATATCAAAGGATTTTGGATGCTTGCCAGTGATAACGTACGTCATAATCACTTCATGCGTAGTCGATCGTACATGGGGACGATCTGTTCGTGCGATGGTGCTCCCGATATTGTCAAAGAACGGTCGAACATTGCAAGGCCCCTCTTCAGTAGTGTATTCTTTTGCGTCGAGCGCGGTAAATCCTGTAAGACCTTCAATCCACCTATTCAAGACACCATGTGGATGCACCAACTTGTCCAGAAGTAACATGAGAACACAGGATGTCGTCAAACGGCGTCTATGATAAGGTTATGAGTAATCAGTGTAACAGATAGAAGATACTTGCCTTGGCCTGCACCAGTCCCAGATTCGTCCAAGTAGTGCTTGTCCTTGTGATGATTCCACAAACGAGGGCGGTAAAAAAGGAAGGACAAACTGCTTTTGGGTTTCCGGATCGCCGAACGTACCTGTGTCCGAAGTCCATCTCCAGGAAGACCATTCTGGAGAGGTCCTAGGATAATATTCCTGCGGAATCTCAGTTCCCGCAACGACAAATGTGATGGGGACTTCGAGTGTAACAAGTCGGTCTCTCCAGGTGCGGATAATTTCCTTTAGTGCTGGATAGGGCCCGGTGTCACCATGCTTCGAAGACCAGATTTCTTGTATGGCCACATTTGCTTCATCAATCGCGATGAAAAGCCCATCTGTGAGAACAGATTCTGGTAACGAGGTCCGGATATCGGCTAGAACCTCAGTGATTTGCTTGTCGATGTAGTCGAGCGGCGCAAATTCGACCACGCGGAGAATTGCTTGATAAGGATCACCTAGATCCAGGAGCGGACAATATAGCTGAGCGAGGAGCCACCAACGTTTCTGAATCTCAGCGAATGTCACAGCATGAGTGCGAGCTGCGGTTAGAAACGCTCTGAAGATGTACAAATGCGCAAGGAGGACGGCTGAAAATCGGTGGTATGCAATTTCACGATTCTTCGCTATCATGGCTCCAAAGCCCAAGGAGGATGTCTGAGGAAGGAACTGCACAAGGTCTCTGTCATGATGAAGCCGACCACCTAGCATTAGTTCAAGCGCACGAGCTTCCCCTTCATCAGCATGAGCTGTGATATAGATTCCCCAGTTCTGGCAAAGGCCCTCATACAACAATCGTGTTTTTCCAGTGGCTGATGCGTTGACCAAAAACCTGTGAAGAGCCTCAGCGATTCCAATATTTCAGAAGGTGAAGTACAGACGTGTTCTGCCCCTTGCGAAAGAGCTTCTTGACACGTTCGTTCCCACTAGGTTTGGTCCTGAAGCTCCCTAGCTCGTAAAAGAGCATTGAATGCTCTGTTTTCTCTTCAATGAGAGATTCCAGGTTCACCTTCTTCATATCAGATCCAGCGTCTGGATAATTCGGATCCAAGGTCCATGATAGAACTTCACCCTTTCCACTAACCAAGTCCTTCACCTTGGAAGAAATCCGGTCGAGGATCAAAGGAACCTCAATCTCCGGTTTAGGGGATAACTGGCTAATTCTTATAGGACGAGCGAGAACTGTCAAGCATTGATCACGGGACTCAAGGCATTGGGAGTTGACATACTAATGCACTGCTGCCAGATTCCGTCCAAGCTCTCCGATGCGCTTACTTTCTGCACATTCAAAAACAAATCCAGATCTCTATGTAGCAGGCATGCGAACGATTCGGGAGAATCAAGGCCTAATTCCGCATTGCTTTTGATGGACTCGGGACATGTATGGAAAAGGAATCTTGCAGCAGAATCGTAGTCCTTGATTGAGTTGTCGATGGTGACAGTATCGTACGATGACATAGCGTCAGATATGTAAGGAGTTTGGATGGAACATAAAGCTTCGAGCTTTCAAGCGCCAAGCCATCATTTGAGAATGTGGGTGCTTTTGATGGTTGTCATGTCTTTTCAATTCTTGTCCAAGTGCTTCAAGTTTACTTATCCTACAGATCCTACAAGGTACCAGCGTCCACATGTGAGGGACCCATACATACGTCTAAT
Source organism: Termitomyces sp. MG148 (assembly GCA_003313785.1). Lineage (NCBI taxonomy): Eukaryota > Fungi > Basidiomycota > Agaricomycetes > Agaricales > Lyophyllaceae > Termitomyces > Termitomyces sp. MG148. The sequence goes on along the minus strand of QLOM01018762.1, from coordinate 1,351 downwards.
ATTGGTCACACTTCATGTATGCTCCGGGAGTCTTTCCCATTGAGCGTTCGGAATCGCAACACCCCGCCCTTTGGTGACGCCTCGCCCCTGTACGCAACGTTGGAACAAAAAGTTTGAACCCATTTCTGTCATCAACTTTGATGCAGATTTGGACCTGGAACAAGGAAACCAGGCCAAGAATATCTGTGGCCTTGCTACGTCCTGAATCCATCAAGCGTTGCTAGGCTCTATACTTACTGCTTATGCAGAATATGGTTCATCTTGTTGGAGCTGCATGTCATTGTTTCTCCGCCCATACTTATGCAGCTTCAACGCCGGACTTTCCGTACAACTCTTTGCTAGGATGCTACGTGCTTACCTTGAAACTCAAATCAATGACATCCACGGATTTCTTCTGCAAGGTTAGAACTCTACCTTATAACCGTATCTTTGACCTGAAAGTTCGAGAAATTGTAGAAAGTCAATGGATTTTTCGTCGTGGTCGGCGCCACTTGAATGATGATACACCAAACGAACGGGCTGCACAATTTAAGAAGATAATAGAACACATATCTCGTCGTCTCCAACAACTGTTTGATCGAGACCTAGGTGTTATTAATCCTTGGGTCCCTGCCGCGTCGGATTATCCACTCAAAGAGCACTTTGCCAGCCTTAAAATCCCCACTCTGGATGGTAAACCGTCTCTTCTCTGTCACGGGCTCGGGGAGCCGACTGCTTTTGATTTCAACGCGTTTAAACCCAGATCACAAAGCGCATGTCACACCAGTAATAATAACCAATCATCACGAGAACATTTATTTGAATCAGTTTTTCCGACCGGACAAAGTTCTTTCGATATCAAACATTCGTGAGATTCCACTAACTCCTTGTCGGACTTCGTTCATTAATATCATGTAGCGTCTTGTTCAATACCTCTGGAGCGGGCAAGACAAGACTAGTGCTGGAAGGTCTATGCCGTGAATGGGGCTTCTATTTGACATGCTCAAGGCAAGCCAGTGAGTGCGGCTCTGCTGACATTGAATACGTCCTTGACTGGCCCCATGGACACCTCAACGCATGCGGAATCGTCGAACATCCGACTGACAGCCAGACTGTTCGAAATAACGAGAAAAAGGCGCACACGTGCTTCGATGCCATCTTGACCGCTCGTCTCCTTGTCTTGTTATGTCTATTAGCAGCTTACGAGGATCGGGTTGGGAGACTCTTTGTCGAGGATATCCCTCACCTCAAGAAATATTGGCTATTTATACAGCTCGATAACCGCATTCTGGAGGACAAAGGTTGTTCGGACCTGTTTCTGGAACTTAGCACGCTTCTCTGCCATGTTAAGACGAGCAATGCAACTATCGGC
>QLOM01018742.1:0-12417 GCA_003313785.1 Termitomyces sp. MG148 | reverse complement strand
TTGTGACTATCTTCCCCTTGACGAGCATCTCTCATCCATCACCTGAGGAATCCCTTCTTCGTGACTTCTTGCTATAAGCCCATACTGATGGTAATCCTTTGCCTTCATTGATGCTGCTGCAGCTTGTCGCTGGCTTCTGCGCGGGTCACTTTCCTACCAACGTCCCAGATTTCTCGCTATGCGTGTCTCCGCTGGTTTTTCGTACTTGGTCATTGTCTTTTCCTTTTAAAATACTTTGGTCTCGTATCAGAGAGACCCCGAATGACCACTCTGTTGTAGCTATGCCTTTTTTGACTCCGCTATGTCGGTGATCGTCAACGCTCATCGGCTGTAGCTTATAAGATTTTGTAGGTTGTTGGAGTTTCATGTTGTTCGAGCACAAAACGAACAGTGTCACGCTTTGAATTCACGTCCCTCTATACAACGATCATAGCCTTTTGGAATCAAGCGGTGCTTGCACACTGTCCTTAGTAGTCATTGACAGTTGTTTTCGTCCATCCTTTGCTACGTCACAATGCAACCTTGTCGCGGTCGTAGGCTCACGCGGTGCCCGACGTACAAAGGAGACTTGTGACCCTTACTGTAACGAACGTTAGATACCTTTAGCAATGACATTATTATCGTCATCTTTGAAACACAAGTTAACGTCTTTGAGAGTATGTAGTATACATACTTCAACGTTCTTGATTAGTCTAGCATTAACAATTTTTGAAGGACCCTTTAACCTTGTTCTGCCAATCGCTTTTTGACTCTCCGACGAAGTCAAATCCAACGTTACTGTTGTGACCCTTGTCGTGTGGGGCTTTTGAACATTGCCCGCCACTCAAGTTGTGAATACCTGACATCCCTCCTTCTGAAGCACATTAATCCATCGCTTTAGATGTATCCTAATGCTGAGGCCATTGCCAACAACAAGGTCAGTCATCTTACCCCAAGGGAATGGCGTTACTCAGTTGTTGGTACCTCTTATCAGAAAACTGCTCTTGAGCAGCTCAGATTAAGCCGGCAACAACTTTCCACTTCGCAAAAATCAATTACAGGCCCTTCATCGGCACCAGGAGGCTCAGCGTTGTTCTTTTTACCACCCGCACAATCCCGAGATGCCACCGTTCCTTCGAGATATTTTCCTTCCACACCCTCGTCAAATGGTACCATCCTTGTTCCAAGCTCGAGCCCACTCTCTGCTGATGGAAGCTACACTGCATATCGCCCGTACAGCAACCATTATAGCCATGACGTGGCATCTGGGCCCAGCGCAAGCCGGCCCAATACGTCGATTTCTTCGACTCAAAGCCATCCCATGGTCTCTGACCCTTTGACTGCACCTAGCGGATTTATTTCAACCGGAGGCCATCTTCACGCGCCTTTGAGGCGACCTTGGAAGAGGGATGAGGGTCAGACTGGGCGAGCGGAGGACGACAGTCCTCCTCGCAAGCGGTTGAATGTAGGTCCTGCTTTTGACGCGTCGGACGTCCTGGAGTCACCACCCTCACCCGAGATCCAACGACCTGGCCAGAGACGTCGAGCGATGAATCATAGCTTCGAGAGTAATTCCGCCACTTCCGACGATTCTTTACCAGACGTCGTCGAGATACGTGCTGGTCCCTCGAAACCACGCATCAAGAGGGGTCGGTCGCCGTCACCCGACACCTCTTCCAATCTAGATCCCACATCCGATACTAAATTCATAAGATTTAGACTTACGATGCCCATGGAATCACCAAACCGCGTTGAAGCCGCGTGGAAGTCGACTGGGGGCGACGTCAAGAAAGCCACCGAGCTGTTGTCTGACCCTACATGGGTTCCATCACCAACGAATGTGGAAACAGAAGTGAACAAAGACGCTTTTGGACGGGTTAAAGAGATAGATGAGGCCACGCGGGCGAAAAGGGAAGCTGTGAAGGAGAAGGGCAAGAAATCTCTCATTTATGCTAATCGCACGAACTTGGATATCAAGCCTCCAAGTATCTCAACACCACCACAAGTAAATCGTGTCGTTGATCTAACAGTAGCTACGCCTACTTCTCCTGAAACACCGGTGGTTGCTCCGCGTAGAAAACGAGTGCAGAAGATGGTGGTGGATTCTGATTCGGATGGGGAATTTAATGATAGTGATGATGACGAAGGGCAAAGTAGTCAAGGGCGAGCAGATCTCAGTTATGATATGCGTGCATTGGAATACTTCAACACGTCGAGTGCAGATGGATTGCAGGAGTTATCAGGTATGTTTATCGGCGTCATATCATGTTCATGATCTCTCAGCAGTACACAGGTTGTACGCTGCAGCAAGCACAAGCTATCATTGGATTACGTTCGTTTCAGTCAATTGATGACCTGAACGTTAAGCTAGGTCAAGGGAAAAAGAAAGCAGGTCCTGCTGGAATTAGCCCTCGGATGTTTGAAGAATGTCAACACATCTTCAGAGAATACAGTGTCGTTGATGACATTCTTCAAGATTGTGAAAGTATTGGGGCCCAACTTCGGACTGTGATTGCTTCATGGTCCACCTCTTCTACTACGGGGAAAAGCGAGGGTAACACTGTGTCTACTTTGGATGATCAAAGTGATGGGGCCTTGAGTCTTGTGAACCTTGGGTCCTTCAAAAGAAGTCATAAATCTAGTGATTATTTGGCCATACAACCCTCTCTGGTGTCAGATACCGTGCAATTGAAAGAATATCAATTACTCGGTGTTAACTGGCTCAATCTCCTGTACCAGCGCAAGCTCAGCTGTATATTAGCTGACGAAATGGGTATGTATTTCAGTGTCTTTCTGGATCTTGGCGCCTACGGGAGCACTTTCAGGCCTTGGAAAAACAATTCAAGTCATAAGCTTTTTCGCTCACCTCAAAGAAAAGGGAACGAAAGGACCTCATCTAGTCGTTGTACCGTGAGCTATTGGCCTTTAGGTACTTACATCATCGTTAATGGCTATCTTAGATCTTCAACTCTAGAGAACTGGTGCCGGGAATTCGCTCGTTTTGCTCCTTCAATAGCTGTCCAGACATACTACGCTGGAAAAGAAGAGCGAGCTGAGCTTAGGCAAACCCTGTATGACACCCAGCGATGCAAGAGCGTTAGTAATGACGGTTGGGAAGTTCTTATAACAACGTATAACTTGGCCCAAGGTGACGAACGAGATCGAAAATTCTTTCGCCGGATTGATTGGGACGTGAGTCGTATGTCATTGCTGGCGAAAATTACTTGACCAAGAAGTGATTCACAAGTCTTGTGTATACGATGAAGGCCATGTCCTCAAGAACTTCCAATCCCAGAGATATCAGACTTTACTGAAGTTTGGGTCGAAGTGGCGACTATTGTTGACAGGAACGCCTCTGCAGAACAACTTGCAGGAACTTGTGGTATGTCTCAATGAAGCTCACTGATGGTCTGTACTTACGATCAATGTAGTCGTTGATGAACTTCATCTTACCCCACCATTTCGCTGAATCAATCGACTCTCTGCGTACAATATTTAAAACCAAAGGGGACTCAAAAGTCACCTTACTTGCGCAAGAACGTGTGTCAAGAGCGAAGAAGATGATGACTCCTTTCGTCCTCCGTCGGCGGAAGGATCAGGTAGTATCAGCACACTACTTTGCGTTCTTCCAGCTGAACTTTCGTCATTCAGGTACTAAAAGACCTTCCGAACAAGACAGAACGCATCGAATGGTGTATCATGTCAGAGATACAGCAATCTATCTACCAGGATGCGCTTCAACGGTCTAGGAAGACCATTCTTGATGAGCTGAGCTCCGGCGACGAATTTGAAGCTCCTCTATCAAAAAGATCTAAACCTCTGAAGAAAAAGGCACGGATTAATGGACGGGCAAAAGATAAAAAGTATCTCGAAAACAGTTCCAATGTTCTTATGGACCTGCGGAAAGCAGCGTCGCACCCAATGCTCTTCCGAACGCTTTTTACGGACACCATCCTTTCTGGAATTGCTAAACAGTTGCTCAAGGAACCCGATTTCAAAAAGCGTGGGGCACTTTTTGACCTCGTCAAGGAGGATATGTCGGTCATGACCGATGCGGAACTTCAGGTTTTCTGTGCTACCTACAAAGTTCGTCGCATACTTGTTTTTCGTTTATGTCAACTTTAACAATCCTTTGTTTTTCAGTCCACCCGCAAGTACCTTCAAGATGAGAAGTGTTACCTGAACGCGGGAAAAGTCCAAGTTCTCTTAAACCTACTCGATAAATATAGAGGGGAGGGCCGAAAGATCCTTGTTTTCTCCCAGGTTTGTCAATTGTCCTAACTATTCACAAGTTGCAGATAGTTCTGATTTGCTTTGGCGAATAGTTCACCCAGATCCTAGACATACTCCAAGCCATCTTTAAGCACAATTCTATCAATTATTCGATCTTGACTGGTAGTACCCCAGTAGACGTACGCCAAACCTTAGTGGACGAATTTACAGAGGACGAGTCAATTCCTGTCTTTCTCTTATCGACGAAAGCTGGAGGGATGGGGATCAATCTCACTGCTGCCTCAGTTGTAATAATGTACGTCTTTTTATACCCATCACCCAAATACCGGTTGTCCATATAGGCCTTTTGTTTAGGTTTGATCAGGACTTCAACCCCCATAACGATAGACAAGCACAGGATCGTGCATATCGGATAGGTCAAAAGCGCGATGTCGACGTAGTCAAACTCATTTCTAAAGGAACGATAGAGGAAGACATGTTGAAGCTCGGAGAAACTAAGCTCGCACTTGATGAAGCCGTCGCTGGAGATGCAGAGGAAAATGGCGAGAGCGTCCCCGAACGGGAAATGAAGACATCGCTCATGAATGTACTCCGGCAACAATTTGAAAGGCGGCAAGGAGGTATACTATCCGATACCATTACATAACAATGGGCTCCACCTCGTCTCGAACGACATATATCTGTACACTCTCAATCTAGAGCGCAAAGCTAGATTATTGTCACAAGCATGTGTATAATTACCGCGAATCAGACTAAGAGAAGACAGCTAATCCTCGGACCAGTCTATCGACGCTTACACGAAAGTACTCATTGTCTACTCCAAAATCTCGAGAGTCCATTCTGACTAAAGGATTGCGAACCACATATTCAAGGAAAGGTCCAGTGTATATTTGTCGTAGGATGAAGCGCAAGGAATCTGTGTTGGGATCACTAAGCATCACAAACTTGTAGCCTGAAATTGTTTCGTAGAGGTGGAGTTTGTAGGCAGACGTCCTAAAATTCACAAATTGCTCGTCTCTAGAGAAAGGAATACAAAACCTCGTCCAGTATCTTGTATAACTCCATTCATCAAGCGCCTCGTACCTTCCTGATAGTTTTTTGATCATGTTACGCAAAGACAGTATTACACCGTACACCAACTTCGCTTCCTCGTCAAATGCCAAACCAGTGCTTGTCACCGTTTTATTTAGCACGGGAGCTTGCAAGAGAGGTGTCACGGGCGATTGTGACAACGTGTCGTTGACAGCAACAACTACGCCTGTTCCCGACAGAAGTGTGTCTCGAGGACTCATAAATCCAGGGGTATTGATAGATGATACACTCTTGGACACTGGAGGTGCTACGGTTTGGGAAACGGCAGGTAAGATACCTCCCTCGACTGCAAGCTTGGGACGCCGAGTTCGATGCCAATCCTGATAGTAGACGCAGGTACAGTGCCTATATATCATGCGCTATCAAGTCGTCATTTCGATGCAGTACAAGTCGATGACATGCCTATCGTAGATATATAGACTGTGGATTGTCATGATTTGCCCGCCGCAGAGTGTAGATCGCTAGTGGTGACAGTGAATGTCAGTCTCAGAGTCTACCACAGGAGGAACAACTGAGAGTGCAAGACGCGTGACGCGACCCACAAGTGTCTAACTACAATGAACTAGTGAGCGTGACATATCGTGACATGGTTAACATAGTTCTATGATTTGTAGTTTTGCAAAAGTACGTAGTGGCGTACTCAGAACTATAACAATTGAGATCAAAGTATTTCAGGACCTTGGATCTTCTAAGAAGGAACGTCACTGTAGCAGCATGTTTCCAACTGGCATACGGTACAAAGGAAGACTGAAGTAGTTTCGACTGTTGCCCCACCGATTCTCCTTGCTAACATCATACGACACGTCAACATCAAACCACTGAACGTCAATTCCTACCTCAGAAAGATGAATATCAGCAATGTGAGTATAAACATCATAAAACAAAGCATCTATAATTATACAAAAGTCAGACATGTAAAGTCGTGAAGGAGAGGCTCACTTGTTGCTCCGAGACCATTAAAGAAACTGAAACGAGATCCGGGTCCAGCCAGAAGGTCCGGAAGGGACTCGAAGAATCGGTGCAGATTACCATAGTCTTCAGAAAATGTGTCGGTGTAGACAACATCAAAACCTCCGACACCGAGGAGAGATTCACTATCAAGATAGTCTTGCCATTTCCCTTCAAGGATTGTGACACCAGGTTTCTCATACCAACCTCGCTCTTTCATGAAGTGGAGGACGTCTGGGTGAGGTTCAATGATTACGTGCTGGGACGGCTGTGTTTCAAGGGACTGAAAAAGAGTGTCGATCTGAAAACTCTTTATTCGTATGTAGAAGATAAGTGTAAGGTTAAAAACTCACGATTCCCAATCCAAACCCAATATTGAGTATTTTGAGTTCGCGAGCGCTAGGATGGTCTCTGCATAACGCTTCTACAGTCCTCTTCATGATATTTTGCTCCCATCCCATCATAACACCGACCTCCTCATCGTCAACTCTCAAGAGGCAAACATCTTGGCCGGTTTCGTCGTTGACATATATCAGTTTAGATGAAAGAAATGCGTCGTTGTCTCCAATAGCAGACGTATCGGTTTCCTTGAAAACAAGAGTAGAGTCTAATGATGACTTAGAAAGAAGTGAAAGCAAAAGCTCTTGCGGCGACCAGTTTAGCATGACTTTGAAAACAACATGATGAGACATTACCTGAGCGTATGCCAGCATCACGGATAATGGTATAAGAAGCTACGTCGTTAAATGACAGAGAAATATCGCCTGCAGTCTGTCTGTGATTGTCCACTAAATCATCGAAGCTATTCAGGAAACACTTCTACTGCTCAATCTCGAAAATTGAAATACCTGCATTCCAAATGGCACCATGATCTATGAGTGTCTTCACCAACTCAGCATTTTGCATGTAAGCAGCAGCATGCAACGCTGACATCCCTTCGGCAGCATCTTGATACCACAGTGGTGCGCCGCTTTCAATGATTGTTTTTATAACTTGTATCGGTTCGTCTGCAATGATAGAGGTGATCAACAGTTCTCCAAGATCGGACAATGCCTCGACATCATCAAGGACAACTTCTTTCGACTCGGTCATCCTTTCACGCAATGGGGGTTCTCTAATATCTAATGATATTACATGTATAGTAACATCGGATAATCAAAAAATTCTCACCGTATTGACCATTATTGACCAGCCCTAAATCAAGAATTGACGCGACGCGACGCGTTCGAACTTCTTCTCGCACCACCGTCTTGTCTCGACATGTCCTCTCCTCCAGCTTTGGATTTTCCCACCTCTGACAATGACATAGAAATGGGCGATGATTCTGCCTCCAACGCCCTTCAAACAGAGCCACTTTTCTTAGCAGGGACCCCCTCAGTGACGGGCACTCCAGCGCGCCGTTCGGGTTCAACTGCTCCAGGTACTTCGCCTTTGAGAGGGATCACGGCAAGGAGAGCATTAGGATTGAACACACCAAAAAAAACTCCCTTGTTTGCTCGTCAGCAGTTCTTAGCTTATCGTTGTCTATATCTGATGGTATGATGTAGCCGGCAGCTCTTCCCCACTGGCATTTCCAAGTTCTTCACCCGCTAAAGCGCCAACACGACATGTAAATGTACCATCTGATCAGCCACAAGACTCCGATCCTCTTGATTTTCCATCGTACGTGATATCTTCAATTGCTGCGACTTAAAATGTTCATGGGTTTTCTCCTAGAAGTCCCATGGCTTCTAGGACACCGAAGAATCGTCGCGGTGATATCCACTCTTCTCTTTCAGTCACGCCTTCCAGGATACGACGTTCAAATTACGATTCTCCCCGTCGTAACCTCGACGATCTAAATTCTGACGTGTCACATCTTGATGTACCTCTCTCCTCTGCCCCTGTTTTGTCGGCTCGAATAGTCCCTTCTGACGAGCCAGATGAAATTCGTGCTATTTGGGGTACAACAGTCAACCTCGCGGAAACCATGAAACTCTTCCGCGAATTTCTGAAAGGGTTCAAACCGAAATATCGAGCTGCACATGACAGAGAGCGTAGCGTTTATACGCGTGTATTTGCGACACCGGAGGAGAGTGAAGAAACCTTGTACGAAACCTATTTGCGTCGGATGAGGCAGGTTGGCGACACCAATCTCAATCTCGATATGGTAAACCTCCTCGCGTACCCGCCATCGAAGAAGCTTTACTACCAACTAATGAAATACCCACAAGAAGTTATCCCAGCCATGGATCAAGTTCTCAAGGACCTCATGCTGGAGCTCGCTGACCTAGACCAACAGACAGGCATGGATGGCATGCAGGGAACTGATGGCGAGGCAGAGATCACCGAAATAATGGGACGGGTGTATAAAGTTAGGCCATTCGGGCTTCCAGCCGTCAACATGAGGGACCTCAATCCAAGTGGTTCGTTTTCACAAATTTGATCTTTTATGTGATATTTGAGTGTCTTCGCAGATACCGACAAGCTCGTTTGTATCAAAGGTCTGGTGATTCGTGCAACACCCGTCATTCCCGACATGAAAGTCGCCTTCTTCCGGTGTCTAACTTGTTCACACACCGTCCAAGTTGAAATCGACCGCGGCAAGATCGAAGAGCCAGCAAGATGTCCTCGTGATGTCTGCGCTTCCGTCGGTACGATGTCCCTCGTACACAACCGATGCGAATTCGCCGACAGGCAAGTCATTCGTCTGCAAGAGACGCCAGATGTCGTACCCGATGGCCAGACACCCCATACCGTATCACTAAGCGTCTATGACGAGCTCGTCGACGTGGCCAAACCAGGTGATCGCCTTGTTGTCAGTGGAATCTTTAGAAGCATTCCAGTACGCGTCAACCCTCGCCAACGGACTCTCAAAAGCCTTTTCAAGACGTATCTTGATGTTGTTCATGTGAAATTGGGCGGAGGGGGAACATTAGGCTTCGATCGAAGCACAAGACCCTCTGGCGGAGATCGTTTGCCTGGGGTTGGCGGTGACTACGACGAAGAGGAAGAGAATGTGGAAGGGCGACAGACTCGCAAAGCGGAAATCGAGACGAAGCTTTTGGAACTCAGTAGGCGACCAGATATTTATGAGCTTCTGGCCCAATCGCTTGCGCCGTCTATATGGGAAATGGATGATGTGAAGAAGGGAATTTTGCTGCAGCTCTTTGGTGGGACTAACAAAAGTATTTCAAGAGGGGGAGGTGGCGGCGGACCGAGATATCGAGGCGATATCAATGTTCTACTCGTAGGCGACCCAGGTACCAGTAAATCCCAGATTCTACAGGTATGTGACCTTAACTTTCCTGCGGTAAGAGACTGATACTATACCGTCTAGTATGTACATAAGATTGCCCCAAGAGGTGTTTATACTTCAGGAAAGGGTTCTTCTGCTGTGGGTCTCACGGCGTATGTTACCCGTGACCCTGATTCTAAGCAGCTCGTCCTTGAGAGGTTTGTTGTTTTACTTTAGGAAGTAATCCAGACTCATGTTGTTTTGACAGTGGCGCTCTTGTTTTGAGTGATGGTGGTGTCTGCTGTATTGACGAATTCGACAAAATGTCAGATGCAACACGTAGTGTCCTACACGAAGTCATGGTAAGCTTTTAAGAAGGGGCACCATTAATATTCTTTACATATTTCTCAGGAACAACAAACTGTTTCTATTGCTAAAGCAGGGATCATCACTACTTTGAATGCACGCACTTCTATCTTAGCCGCAGCCAATCCTGTCGGGTCAAAGTATGATGTCAACCTACCTATTACCCGGAACATAGACCTCCCACCGACTCTCATCTCTCGTTTTGACTTGCTGTACCTCGTACTTGATAGAGTAGATGAAGCTCTCGATCGTAAGCTTGCTCAACATCTGGTCGGCCTCTATCTCGAGGAAATACCAGAGAGGGGTGGCATTGAAGTTTTGGTAAGTATCTTCTACCTTGGTCAATGTCGGGAAATTGACGGAATTGTCTAGCCTCTCCCTGAGCTTGCTGCGTATATTGACTACGCGCGATCCAAGGTCCACCCTGTTATCACTGAAGCCGCGGGCACCGAACTTGTGCGCTCCTACGTTGAGATGCGTAACATGGGTGATGATCCCCGCGCGAGCGAGAAACGTATCACAGCAACGACACGGCAACTTGAAAGCATGATTCGACTATCTGAAGCCCATGCGAGGATGCGTTTTTCGAAGTTCGTGGAGCTCCAAGACGTGAAGGAGGCGGTTAGGTTGATGCGCGAGGCTATCAGGACCAGCGCTATGGACCCAAGAACGGGGAAGATTGATATGGGCTTGCTTAATACGGGCACAGGGTCCGGACAGCGGAAGATGAGAGATGATATGAGAAAGGAGGTTTTGACCCTTTTGGATGGGGCTGGAGTGCGTGGTATCAAATGGATGGATGCAATCAAGAGACTTGGAGAACAGAGTAGTATCAAGGTTGATGTAGCTGAGTTTGCAGAGGTTATCAGGGGTTTAGAGAATGAGGGACGGGTGAAGGTGGTTGGGGAGAGAGATAAGAGGACTATTAGGAAGATGGAAGGCTGAAGTTGTGTTTTATCTCGAGTTTATATATGTGATTGTGATCTACAGTCGAAGGCTTTCTCGTCATGGTCTTCAAGTACAAATCTGACGCTTTCTGACAACCACACTAGGAGTTATTTGATAGCTGGATCGAAGGGTTAATTTCATTGTAGCTATGTGTATCGATAAGATATCAAAGGCAAGATACCTATCATAGTCCCATTTACACCCAGGCTCGTGTCGACCGAAAGAGAGGGGCCTCAGTTGCCTCAGTTGGAGCATGCTGATGAAACTCTACGATGTTCGAATAGTGAAAATTGGGTAATGTCGCCATAACGATATAGGGACCCGTTATACTGGCTGGATATATCACACCAAATAACACCGCCAGATTTTGGTCGATGACTTGGAAGTTCTTTACAAAAGGATTTGTTACTGGGAAATGCGTATGTCTGCTGGACGCTTTTCAATGCAAGCAACAGGAATGGAGCACACATCAACATGCCTTTCGTTACTATTCTTCAATAAAAGTTATCTTGGGAAGCTCCGCAACCGGTCCTGCCTCAGAACCAGCAATGATAGTATTTTCAGCTACCTCCTCTGACATACTAGGAGGAACAGCAATATCGCTATCATCACTCTCCTCACCGGGTTGACGAAATACCATCTCCTTTCCATTGACGAGCCTTCTTTTCTTTATAGGAACAGTCGGTTGGATGTCTTGTTGAGAGTGTTCTGTGTCGGCCTGAGTACCTGCTCCCTTCGTTTTTGCTCTGTCTTTCTTCTTTTGTCGCTTTGCGCGGTTTTTAGCTGTCTTCGCCTCTGCCGCTTCTTCAGCCTCGCGCCTCTTTCGTTCAAACTCAGCATCAGCAAGTTCCTGGAGTTGATAATGAAAAGGTAGATGCTTATGGGACGAAAATGACCTTTTACCTTCTCCACAGTGTCTTCGAGAAGCTTGATTCGCTCATATTCTCTCCGTCTGCTTGCTTTGTAGACATGGAACTCCCCACTGCCCGCACCTGCGCTGGACCCTTGGACATTCTTCATCATTTCTCGAGGCGGTCGAACAGTCTTTTGCTTTGGGGGTGCTGGAATATATGCAGGCTTTTGAGGGTCCCTGAGGAGTTTCTCAAGCTGACCCTTTTGCTTCTCGACAGCAGTGAGGGCATGACGATTCGCAGACGAAGTCGATGAGGACTGGGTGGTTGGAGTTGACATGTTCTTGTTTAATCAGGACGTCTTGGCCAAACACCAGAGTTGACCTTGACTTGTTTGTGATCGGAGGTATACAACGCATAAGTAGGGATGAATGCAACAAGTGCGCTGCTGCCCGGCGACGACCCATATCAGCTCAACCGCCTCGCCGATGAGCTCGCTACCCGTGAGTCTACGGCCTCAGCTCGTGGCCCCGACGTCCACCAGTTCCCTGCTCACGTTCCACTCTCGCACGACAACCCTTTCCTCGCTGATCCGGATTTCAAGGTGGAAGAGTTCCTACTCTCTCGGTCAAATACTTCCCTTCCAGAGCTGCGTTCTGAGTTACGAGAGTACTTGTCCCAGCTAAAAGAGGAATTAGTCAGACTCATAAATGATGACTATGAAGCATTTATCAGCCTAAGTACTGACCTGAAGGACGAGGGTGATAGGCTCGTTCGTCTTCA
>QLOM01018657.1:0-10855 GCA_003313785.1 Termitomyces sp. MG148 | reverse complement strand
CTCTGGACACATAGGCGGGATCAACGACGGTTATGGCCTTGGAGTGCTTGTGCTGCTGGTGATGTTCTTCTGTATGAATTTTTTCGTGTTTCTTGAGATCCTGGGGACGCTTGAAAGATTTTTTGCATATCTGGTCGAGTGATGAATAGATGGCACGAGGTAAAGGGACTGAAAATACCTCGCAGACATGGGGCTTGAGGGGGGTATGAACTGCTGGGATGAACAAAGGCGAGGAAAAGGGGGAAAGTAAGACGGACCTCTGAGATGGCTGGTGATGTGGTCGCGTTTGGCACAGGAAGTGCCGCAGTCCTTCCACTTGCAGGTGAGACAGAGATTGTTGGTGCTTTTGCGGCCAATGTGGTCGTTGCAGAGATGGTTGTAGAGGGCCTCTGGATCTGGAAACTGGAGGTCGCAGTCGACCCACTGGCAGCAGTGTGCAATGGTGGGGTCAGGAGACTGGGACTTTACTGGAGGGGACGGCGTGGGCGACATGTTGGACCAGAGAGAACCGTCAAGAATGTTCAAAGGGACGAGATCTCTTAAGGGAAATATTCCGGACATGATGTTTTAAGCCAACTTCTGCCAAGCCGATCGCCCGGCCAAGACTCCCTTGGCATTTTCTCCGGGGTCCTCCGCCAAGCCCCTTGGCATGCCAAGCCATACTACTTATGTTTTCTACTGTTCTACGCTTTCCTCGACACGCAGCACCTTCACCCACTCCCGGTAGTTAAAGTTCCCCTGTCGGTCGCTGAACGACCCCTCCAGCAGTCGCCCAATCTGTAGTTCAATCAGTCTCGTTCGTCATCCACAGCCACACACCAACCTCGTCTTCGTCCATCCGCTCCCCAACCTCCCTCAGCCACTTCCGCATCTCGTCCACCTTCACTACTCCCGTGTCGTTCTCGTCAAACGACTCAAATGCCTCCAGCAGCTCCTTCTCCGTGTCAAATTCAAATAGTCGTTCACTCATCATCGTAAGAAACATTGTAAAGTTGATTCCCCGGTCCTCCAAGTATGCCATCCTACCACTTCCACCCGGTCTCGCACTCAATAGATCGTCCAACATCTGTTTCGACGGTGTGATTCCTTTCTCAGAATGAGTAATAGCTTCGCCCCACAGTCCTCCAACGCACCGAGACTCGAGAAGATCTCTTTCAAGTCACCTTCGGTCACCCATCCATCCTTGTCATGATCAATCAACTGAAAGGCCTCTTTGAACTGCTGGATCTGTGGCGGCTTGAAAAGTGAAAATACGCCTGAAGGCTCGCGTCGTGCACGCGACTTGTGCGTCTTGCTCAGCTTTGTTGGGGTAACATTGGGCGACAGATAGTCTGGGTATCGCGACATGGTATCGTGGTTCAAAAGCAACAATGCCAAGGGCAGGAGTGGCTGTGCACTTTTGCCAAACATGAATATTATTATAATCATTCCTCGGAAACTCAGATCTACTGTAAACATTGTACATATATGATCCAGATATAGATACCGGCTTCAACATCGTTGCAAGTCTCTACTCCTCGACGGCCTTAGGTCGCCACCTTTTTCGAGTACAACCTCCAGATATAATTCAGGACCCATGTCTTCGGAAGCCACTTGAAAATTGCAAATGTATACGAATTTCCTCCGGCGGACAGATACAGAGGCGGGGTCTTCTGTAACGCTTTCGACACCACCTTCTTGGCAAAAACATCAGTCGGCATTGAACCTGGTGCCTGACTAGCGTAGATTCGCCTCATGATATCTGGAATGAAAGCGGTATACAAAGAGCTTTCCGCCAGTTTGAAGCGCGCCCCGCCTTTTGTTGATATGTTTGACTGAACCGCACCCGGCGCCACGTGGAAGACCGAAATATTGAACGGACTGCATTCCATCGAAAGAACGTCGCTAATGCTCTGCACGGCAGCCTTTGACGCACAGTAAATTCCATTCCACGGTGTGGCACTGACAATGCTGTGAGTTTAACCAAAATCTTGCCTAAATCAGGCACAACACTTGCATTTCCCCAACGATCGACCCAATGTTCACGATAACCCCACGTTGGCGCTTTGCCATAAGTGGTATCACCGCTTTTGCCACGCGAAGTACACCGAACGTATTCGTATCGAAATTGGTCTTGACATCATCAATACTTTGGTCGATTATGGGACCTTGCTCGATAGTTGAACACTAGGCATGCATGGCAGGCCCTGGCTGTGCACGAACCTGCATTAAAGTACCCAGCATTGTTGACCACGATATCGATCTTCCCTTCGGTTTCGAAAATGATTTTGACCACATCAGCGACACCGGCGTCGTCAGTCACGTCCAACACCATTTTCTCGATTGTAGGGTATGAAAATTCGCCCATACTTTCAATGCTACGAGCCGTCGCATATACTTTGCATCCTTGCCGAGCAAATTCGTTGCAACTTCAGGAATCGTGGTCAACAGAACCATGGAAGTGGAAGCAATCGACAAACATACAGCGCAAAACCGATGCCTCCCGTGGAGCAGCCTGTCACTAGAACGACTCGGGACATAATAGTTGGATGGGCTGTCGGAGTGGGGAGGCTTGACGTCTGTCCCGGGTAGATTGATGGAAGCAGTGTCACTGTACCATTAAAGATTAAAGAACTTATTAAAAATATACTTATCGCATGTTGCTATGAAGATTGTGTCACTGCATGTGTCACAAGCCGCAGAAGGTAAAGAAAGACAGATTAGTAGGTCTGCCATACGGAAGATTAAAAATAAGTTCAAAGATCACAATTACAATAGTTGGATAGACAGATCGGTCACACCGATTATACCTCTTTCTTTCTTGCTTTCATCTTCTTGTAGCGCGTTCACGTCCCATTCCCATCTCTTTTTGTCCCTACCTTCTCAAGAATGCTTCTCTCTCGCAAAGCCCTAACGCAGGTCGTAACATCTCTTCTATTCTCTACCGCTGTCGTACAGGGCATGGTCCCTGCTCGGCGTGCTACAGTGTGCAACGGGCACGCAGAACTATGTGACAAGAGCTATGGCGCAGTATCCTATGTTGGGACACATGACTCTTATGCTATCCAGAATGGTTCATTCAATTGTGAATCTTCATTCATTTCTTGTTCATCTGACCGTTGCTGATAACCCACAGTCGCAATCAATCAAGATCAAAGCAGTTCGTGATCTTCTCGTCCTGATATCAGCGATATATTTTCTCACATTCGAGTCTAGTAACCATGCAATTAAACGATGGTATACGTATGCTTCAAGTACAAGCCCATCTCCAAAATAATGTAATAAGATTGTGTCATTCGCTCTGTGTGGGAGTCCATCAACTTCACTCTCCTCCTCGTAGTTATTTATTCTGTTTAGTCTCTCTATGACGGCGGAACATTGGAGGACTACTTGAAGACTGGTGTGTTATTTCTGCACTCTACGTCCTGATACTGACACAGCTTCGCAGTTAAAACATGGCTTGATGCAAACCCCAACGAGGGTGTGTACTCTTAACAATATATCTGTGCACTACTCTCATCTCAACGTTCTGACAGTGCTTTCAATACTGATCGTCAACATCGACAACGCGCCTGCATCGACGTTCGGTTCTGTTTACAGTGCTGCTGGTGTAGATGTTGTGTCATACGCGCCCCCAACAAGCCCGATTCAAGCATCGTCATGGCCTACCCTTGGCTCTATGATTGATTCAGGAAAGCGTCTTGTGACCTTCATGGATAACCAGGCAGACCTCACGGCTGTCCCATATATCATCGATGGTTTTTGACCCCTCATCTCATCCTTAAGAAGTATTCTGACTACCATATCACAGAATTCACTAACGTCTGGGAAACCGCATTCGATGTGACTGATGCTAGTCTCTTCGACTGCACGGTTAACCGTACCAAGGGCGACACGACGACGCAGATGTACCTCATCAACCATTTCCTTGACAAAACGGTGTTTGGCCAACCAGCTCCTGATGTTGACAAAGCCAATGTCACCAATGCTGCCTCTGGCGCAGGCTCTCTTGGCGAACAAGTGAAAACCTGTACATCCGTCAACAACAGACCACCTAATTTCCTACTCGTGGATGTAAGTGTTTTACTATTCTGATAGGAGGCTGCTCATGCTTCCAAGTTTTACGAATATGGTGGTGGATCTGTATTTCAAGTAGCTGCGACCATCAATGGAGTGACTGCTCCTACCACTCCTATTGCCACACCCTTGTCCAAAACATCCTCTGACTCAAGTTCTGCGTCATCAACAGGCACTACTCAAGGTAGTGGGGCCTTGTCCATATCTCCCAGAATGTTTATGATAAAGTCCACATTGCTTGCCGCGGGCGTCATCTTCGGTGCATATGCTACCATCTAGTCATACTCTTCATAGTTTAAAGGACACTGACTAACCACTCGTTTGGACGTGACATATCTCTTCACTAATATACCACACTGGAATCAATACATCCACTGCATTGAGGATTTCTATCGCTTCCTTTCTAAACGCCACTTGTATACTCGCGGTTTGTACGTCTCGTCATTTGTTTTTGAAGTCTTCCTCGGTTTTCCTTTCCGCGCGTCAACCTCATCCTCATCCTCTTCTGAATCTGAATCGCCCTCGACTTTCTCTGCCCCCATTATCTTCTTCCGGCCACCTTTACCCATCATAAGCCGTTGCATCTCAAACTCTCTTTGAGCATATCGTAGCTGTTGGTCTCGCACTAACCGAGCAGCTAGTTCTTTGAGGAGATGTCGTCGTTTGTCGCCTGGCGACACTTTATCCTGCACTTCGTCGAAAGTTTCATTGCTTGACCTTTGAGATTTCTTCGTCGAGGTCGATTTCCAACCGAGATTTACCTCCTCTTCTTCAACATTGTCGGCGTCTGCTTCTTTAGAAGTTGACGATGAGTTTTGCATTGGCCGGTAGTTGTGAGCTGAGTATTTCAAGTCAGCAAAAACAGGTACGACCGTGTATGCGAGAACGCACCTTCAGCCTCATCCTCCACGAATATTATGTGCTTTCCTTTCCGACCTGGTCGGGAACGTCCCGAGATTATCCCAGCATCGATCAAAATCTGCAACTCCCCCTCTTCAAGATCATTTTCGGCTTGTTCGTCCAGAAAATTAGATCTCATCAAATCTGCCATTTCGGTCAATTGGTTCTTTAGTTTGCCAATTTTCTGTTGATATTTCAACACGATTTGCGGGAAATAAAGAAGGGGGAAAAGCACACTTTTAGTCCTGCCGCTCGCACGGTCCGCACATAATTCTCATCTTGGGTTTTGAGTACCTTGACTATGTCGGTTGGGAGAGCAACGTTGCCCCGGTCTTGGATGTGCACGCCATCCTAAGGACAAATGAGTTGAAGCCCATGGGTGACATAGTGTTCAGCTTGCCTTCGTCCTCTCATTTCGCATAGAAAAGTAGAATTCATCCTTGTTTTTCTCCGCGGCCTTTTGCTTGAGGCGGGTTAACTTGTCCTGCTTCGAGTGATAATCCCTGGCACGTTTGACATAGTCGGCGTGCTTCTCGAGGATGCCTAGTTTGCTTCTGTGCGCTAGCTGGGAGCGCTCCTTGTGATTACGACGGTGAATAGAATTTCGAAGAGAGGAGGTCATGGCTGCTGCGTGACAGGGAGTGTGACGCGCGAGTTTCTCAAAGATCGTCTCAAAAAGACGGACATTTTCCTCGCAATTTCCTGCTGAAAATATTATAACTCGCGATCATATGAGCTTTCAGAATTTTCGTTTAGGAGAGATATCTCTCCATCAGCCCCTTCCTCCCCATCTTGCTCACACTCAGGGCGCCCCTGCTTCCTCTACCTCTACCTTCTCCGCTACCTTGAGTCCTGCAACCTCCTTCTCTAATCCCCCCAAACCCGCAGGTCATGCAAAGCAGCCCTATGGATCTGGTGACTCTGAGGATGGCTACACTCTCGTCTTTCCCAATCTAGCGGCTTTCAATGAATGGCGTGTTCAGGAAGAGGAACGCCATGTTGTCGAGTTTGTCAAGGTCTGTCGTCAGTTTAAGGTTCATTGTCTCTGCGATTTCTCATCTGATCTTGTCACCAAAGGGAGATACGCATGGCAGTAAGGCCGTGCCGCCCCGATTCAAAGATCATACCAAATTGGTTTGTGCAAGACATTCCAGGAGCGGAAGGAAGAAGTATGTGAAGAAACACCCCGAGCGGGTTCGAAAGGTCCCTAGCCGCAAAGTGCGTCCTTCCACAGTTCGCACTTGATGCCTGTTGACTGGGCAATCAGCTTGAGGGGACGGGTTGTCCGGCCTCCATAAGCTACAAGACTTACTTTGATACAGAAGAAGTGCGTGCATGTTGTAAGGCTCCCATTGCCATCTTCCTTCCACTTAACTCACAATCGCATATTCAGATTGTTCCCAGCATTCTCACGAGACCGGACCCGCCAATCTACCATTTACTAGAAGGGGACGTAAGGCCGCACAGGCAGCAGCAAAGGAGCGTCGAAGAGAATCGGTACCCCCAAATTCTTCAACAACGCCTGCTCCAACGACTTCTCCCACTAGTACCGTTGTTGAGCCATCTTCATCGTCCGCACCTCAACAACAGCCTGCAAGTGTGTTCTCATCTGTGCAAATGATTGCTCCATTGCCCGGACAATCCCAGCCACTTTATGCACCCCCTCAATCAATACCATATCCTGCACCTCCACAATTTGTCCCGCCGCCTGTACATCCAGGGATGTCTCAGGATCGGTGGGAGAACATGGCAACACTCTTTCAATCGGTCCGCCAACATGCTCGCGTATACGAATACCCGAGTGTAAGTGTCGCGGCATTGGAAACAGTCTTGATCAGGTTGTATCTCGAGAGTCCTGTTCCCCTCAGTGCGCAGCCTTCGATGGCCACAATCATTCAATCCAATGGCGCTCCACGACTGCCGCCCCAAATACAGCCGACATCAGCTCACGGGTCTGTTAGTGAAGGAAACTCTTCGGATGGAACGAATAGTGAAGACAGTTCATAATCTTAGGTTGATGTAATTTAGTGCTGTTGGGAGTTTGTACACATCAAGTAGCGTCCAGGAGGAGACATACAGTGTGTCCGTCTTTTGACTGCCAAAATAGTTGACAAATTCATTTGTTGCAACAGTATCAATTTGGATGCAAGACAAAAAATTCAAACGAACAAATGAAAGAAGTGAAAAAGTGGATGCGTATAAATCATTCTAAGGAGATCGATAGTGTTGTTGGGAGTGTTTACATATGGTATTTCTTCGGTTGTCAGCGTATTGTTATCAGCGAGGGAATACACGTGTTCTTTTGTAAATGACGCATTCCATCAACTCAAGAATTATGCTGTAGTGAGTCCGATTCGTCGAAGTCCGACATCCTCGTTCCTTCGTCTTATCCATCATGTCTGCCTTTCACTTTGCAAAACAAGCATTTGGTCGCGAAAAACCCCGAGTATGTTGCTTCTTAGTGATCTTGATCTATTCTATCCGAACCTTTATCTCCAGTCCTCGATCACAGATTGGGTGGATATTCTCACATCAAGTAGCGTCCAGGAGGAGACATACGATGGGTCCGTCTTTGACTGCTGGACTAGTTGACGAACTCATTTGTTGGGTTGGAACAGTATCCCGGAACTAGTTGACTCTATCAATCTTCAGGTTGCAGGGTGAGCTATCTCCATGTGAAAACGTTCAATCTTTTGATGTTCGAAGGCCGGCGGAAGCTTCCCGAGCAGTACGTAAGAAGTTGAAACACGGAAACGCACATCAACAATATCGCGCTCTCGTCGTGAGTGTCTGTCTGCCAAACAAATAATCATGATGCCATTGATTGTCTTTGTCTGCCTAGATTTTGAAGGCCCTTGTCGAGAACTGTGGCGCCGAATTCACCTGTACGAGATTTTAAATGCTCCGTTAAATCGTTTCACCTGATGTCGGTGCTACAGCGAGCTTTGCAGATGGGCAGTTAACAGATGCAATAAGAAATCTCTCCGGCGATTACAACGCAGACAAGAAGGTTCGCAAGAAATTGATGGCAGTGCTTGCATCCTGGCAGGAGCAGTTCAAATCAGATCCTTCAATGTCGGTATTGGCAGGATTGTATAAGCAGTGCGTTAGAGAGAGAAGGAACCAAATTAATCAAGATGCGGCACATCTTATAGGCACTTCATCAGGAGACAAGAAGAAGGCGGAGACAAGGGCAAGAAATGCAGATGAAGGGAGCCAGTTTGTATTCGAGAAGGTACGGATAATTGTTTTAGCAAGATCAAGGATGATTCAATGTTTGAGCGTAGGATAAGCCGAAGGTGCTAGCCAGCATTGTGGAAGCCTCTCAGGCTTCCAGTAACCTCGCAAATGCTATCACAGTCAGCCTTGTTTTCATGATTATTCCCCGTGCCCCATCCCGATTATCTTGTATCACAGCTCGTTAATCCGAAGACAGGCGATATACGAACGAATGAACGCGTTAAAGAATGTCTGGAAAAAGCCAAGCAAGCTCAGAAGCAGATCATTCGTTACATTCAGGCGAGTTTCTCATGTTGTGTCTACTCTTGTGGGCCCTCTCATTATAATTACACTAATCAATTATAGTTGGTTGAAAATGAGGAGCTGATTGGGACATTAATTGAGACAAATGAACGAATCATGGCCGCGCTGGAAGGTTATGACAAGATCGTGACGGGTGAAAGT
The DNA here is from genome assembly GCA_003313785.1 of Termitomyces sp. MG148. Classification (NCBI taxonomy): domain Eukaryota; kingdom Fungi; phylum Basidiomycota; class Agaricomycetes; order Agaricales; family Lyophyllaceae; genus Termitomyces; species Termitomyces sp. MG148. The sequence continues at coordinate 2,215 of QLOM01018657.1, read as the reverse complement.
TCAGAATCAACGGGCACCTTGGCTGGTGATCTTGCTTCCACACACATCACCACTGTCGAAGAGCAGCCAAGTAACCGTCAGGATCAAAGCGTTGCTCGAGAGTCCGACATCAATATCCATCCAGACCTTCGAGACCTGAATTTCGGTCCGCTCGGAGCTTCTTCTAACAACCTACCACGTCCTCTACAGCCTTCCACGTTGTCCGATGAGGATGAAGCACCAAGAAGCAATAGTAATCGAGGTTCGCTCTCAGACTTCAGCGATTACTCTTCGGACGAAGAGACTCATGCGAGTCGCGTGTCCCCGCGGAAACCTGGAGGGAGGGACTACGTCAACGTTGACGACGGATTAGACGATGAGCCTTATTCTCGGATTCCTTTGACAAAGCAAAACACAGGGGACGATCCTTTCGCTGACCCATCCGTTGATGAAGTGGCGGTAGGACCATCTAAAAGATGGTAAGTCATCGGAACAGATCTCAATCTTTGGACAGAAGGAATCAGATTTAGGATAGGCTATAGTACTTTTGTATATTGTGCTAGATATACAGTGTTTAAGAGATGTTTTCGGAGTGTACTTTCATAAGCCGAGCTACTATCGCAACCGGGACCACCTCAAAAGACGCCGTAATGTCCAGTAAAACTTACACCCATTCGATGATATCTCTGCCGTTCTGAGGACCGACCCAAAATGGTTTTAAAGTTTCTGGTAGCCTAACCTTAGTAACCTCGCCCCGGTCATCTAATATCGCGCCGTTCTCAAGTAAAGCGATGATAAGCCGCGGAATGGCAACTGCTGTTCCATTCAATGTATGTGCAAAAGGAAGAGCCGCCGTTGTAGATGTGGTAGAGGGAGTCTCTCCGTCTGCGCTTTTAGGTGGCGGTCGCCGGTAGCGGATATGTAATCGTCGCGCTTGATAGTCCGTGCAATTGGAAACTGATGTGACTTCACCCCAGCTGCCTCGTCCTGGCATCCACGCTTCCATGTCAAATTTTCGATAGGCACTAGAACCGAGCTCCTCGGTTGGCATATCAAGAACCCTGCGAATAAGTCAGACAAGAGAAGAAAGGGTTTGGCGTCTGCTAGTTACCTGTAAGGCAGGCCGAGTCCGTCGAGGATGCTCTTCTGAATCTCAACCATCTCTGACATCATCGATTCACTTTCAGAATCCGTAGTCACAGCGAAAAGTTCCACTTTTGTGAACTGGTGAACCCTATAGAGACCACGTGTATCAGCTCCCCGTGCGCCTGCTTCTGCTCTAAAAGAATGCCCAAGTCCAACCACCTTGAATGGCAACGATGACGACTGAAAGATTTTGTTGGCGAACATGCCTGCTAAGGGTATTTCTGACGTGCCCGAAAGCACCAGTTCAGGAGATGCAGGAGGAGTGTGAAGGTGATACGTTTGCTGCAAAGGCACGTCGGAATGATCGCGCGGCAGGAAACCGCAACGGTTGGCAATATCGGAACGAACAACATCTGGAGTGGTAATTGGGGTGAAACCTCGTTTGAGAGCAACGGACATAGCATAGTTCGTCAAAGCTATCTCTAGTAACGCAGCTTCGTTCAATAGGTAGTACCAGGAGGATCCCGTCACCGTTGAAGCACTTTCGAGGTCAAGAAGGTCAAGCTTTCTGCAAATTGCCACATGGTCCCGTTGGGGGTCTGCGGGCATAGGTGGAGGACCACATGTGTCGAGTGTGACAGCAGAGGACTCAGGTCCTAATGGACTCTCTGGATGGGTGTCGTTGGGTATAGCGAGGGCAAGAGCAAGGAGTTCAGCTTCTACCGCCTCGACGTTCGCTTCGAGTTGATTGACTTCGGTTTTGAGTAGTGTAGCCTCTGCAAGCGCTGCCTGCTTTGCCTCAGCGTCCTTTTTATCAGATGCTCTCCGTATGTCCTCTCCAACAATGGAACGGGCGTTCCGTTTCGCGTTAAGATCATTCAGTAGGCGTTTGTACTCGGTATACATGCGAGCAACATGGTCGATGGCGCCAGCAGGGAGCGGAGCCTTTCGGTTTATTGCATTATTGGACTTTTTCACGATATTTTCTGCAATTGCGCGGTAGTCTATTCGTGGTTCAGGAAGAGCAGGGGACGAGCGAAGATGAGGTGGTTTAGACGAGTATTGACGGCATCTTTTGACTCAAGAACACGTGTAAGTAGACTATGGAAACGTTGGCACACAGAGCTCACCAGTGAAGGAAATGACTGGC
>QLOM01018632.1:0-20995 GCA_003313785.1 Termitomyces sp. MG148 | reverse complement strand
TTCCATGGTTTTGACAAAAACGTTAAATAAATTGAATTATTTTTTACTGTATTTTTACATTATTTTAAAAGAACATTGTTTCCTGCATCCAGTGAGAGTTCTTTTTTAGCCAGTCTCCAAGTACATGATTGTGCCCAATTTCATTGTGGCTATGGAAGTTCAGTTACAATATTTTTTTCATGGTTTTGACAAAAACATTCAAATAAAATTTTGAAATAAATTGGATTATTTTTACTGTATTTTTACATTGTTTTGCAAAAGAACATTGTTCTGCATCCAGTGTAGCAACAAAATCAATGATTCCTCAAGGAAAGATCCGTTCAAATAACTACAAAATACAAATATCATAAAAACCATTGTATATAGCGATAAAACAGTACAGGTGGAGAGAAGGGGGTCACAAGTGATACGTAGGTGGATATAGAAGAGGTAGAATGCGACGAAGACTTCCCAACAATCTCCCAAAACAAGGATCACTCTCTTATCGTATCTGGAGAAAAGGACGGAAGACCTGAGGATCGAGATATTCGCCTTCCACTATTCAAAATAGACAGAAGTGCGTTACTAGCCGCCGGTAGTGTTGGCGTATATGAAGGCATCATTGGTGCAGAAGACAAAGGACCAGCAGACAAGGTGTAAGGCAACTGTGATGCAAAAGGCGAAAGCTGTGACTCTGGAACCACGGTCCGGTATGGTGTAAGCAGAGAGGTCGGGGATGAGGAAGCGTAATCAGTGTGAAGCATGGTCGGGTTCGGCGACACACCATTCATGAGAGCAAGTAACTGAGTTTGATTCATGCTCGCACTACCTGTGACGTTTGTGTTTGTCTGATTGCTATATGCAAGGCTTGTTCTTGGTCGTCCTTGAAGGTCGCCGTCTGAACTTGTATTCAACCTGGAAACACTCGACAGCTCGACTGATATAGAGGATTTCATATTGTGTGAGGGTATAAATGAAGGTGGCGCTGAGCCAGTAGACTCTGGGTATTTCAGAGCGTCTACATGACTTCGTGGTACCAGAGAGGACGGCCGTGCAGTCGTAGCAATTATAGGATTTATGAAGTTGTTGTTGATGATAGCACCATTCACAGCGGCTGTTCTATATGCCTCCTGCATTCTCGCCGACTCGTTCGACACCGCATCGAGAAGAGCAATGTGCCGCTTGAATAGGTTACCATCAGGGATAGAACCCATCGTTGAAGGCATCTGTGAGAAATTTCTAGGAACCTTTGGAAGCTGAGGCACTGAAGACTGTGCAAATGCAACAGCTGTCACAACAGATGAGGAATCACCAGGAATTGACAAGTGCGGTACCGGTGATAAAGATGGTCCAGGGGTAGGAGGTTTTGCGGAAGAAACCTTAGCTGCAGATAGAGTTTCCTGAGGCGAAGTGGCAGGAGTTGAGACGGTAAGGTCAATGTCTTTGAGATGTACAATAGAAGGCGTATTCGATGCAGAAACCACATTCAAAGGTTGAGTACCCTTTTTTAAGACTGAATCAGCGAGCGCAGAGAGTAAACCAGCAAAGTGAGGGTCCATCGTCTCTTTATCTAGGGATTGAGCAGGAAGTGCCCTTGCCCTTGAGGTATTGGTGCATTGAGGTAATGGCGTTTGTATTTCACCGTTTTCGGCGGATGACGAATGGGAACCCGACTCGTGGACTACATCCTCAGTCGGAACACCACGAGATACAGAAGGTTGGTCTTTCTTCGACTTGAGGATTTGTCGAGATGAACGTGGTTTATTGGCGTGAATGAAGGCTTTGAGAGGACTGCAGTATAGATAATCCATGAGTTTCATGAGTACATATTATGCAAACAACACATACCCAATGAAAGGGGAAATGAGATAGAATCTACCGGCCGATGTTTTGTTTCGCTTCCATGTTGGTAAGTCGGCCAATCGGAACCATTCTATCTTCTATTGATTGAATGTCGATGTCAGACGTTGAAGGTCATACCGTTGTAACAGCTGTCTTACACTAATCTCTTTCCTAGTCTTTGTTTTGAAAGGGTAGTTTTCTGGCACTCCAGGCACGATAAAAAGAGATATCTTCTGTTCTCTGATAGACATTTCTATTACGTGGTCTGGATTCAACTGACCGGCAAGATTATAACCGGTTTCCTCCAAAACCTTAGGCCACGATCAGTCACATATTTCCAGTTGAATGGAGAAATCACCTCTCGGATGGCACAGTTGGCGGGAGGCTCAACTTGGTTGATTTTGCCCTTTGGAAAGCCCCATCCGGAGGAAGCTTTCCAGCCCTTGACTAACACACACTAGAAGACCTATGCATCAGCTATGCATGTTCGGAATGGGAAATGCAGGAAAAGACGTGGGCACACCTTCTCCCAGGTGTCATTCAACATAATCGCACCACATACAGGCACCCGAGTCTTATATTGCATAAAATTGGTGTAGGCCAATTCATGATCGTGACTCCATTGTTGTAACAAAGGACATGCTTGGAATAGCATCTCAGAGAATCTCTTCAGAGGAAGCGAGGGGAACTTTGGATTTTCTTCGCGAATAAAATCTTCGTAAAACCAATGGCTTGGGTTACATTGAGAGGCATGGCGTTGAAGAGTGTCATAGGACGTACGCTTGTTCCACTTGAAAACATATTCTTTCCAGCGAGGAAAGTTCGTCATCGGGTAGGTTGAGAATGAAGCGGCTGTAATTTCGTAAGGCCACAATGTGGTCAAGAAACAGAGACGTGAACACACCTTGATAGATCATCGAGGACCTCATCGTGTGTAGCGAGTTTGTAAGAGAAGCGACCTTGCGCTTCTACACCTTGTATTTCTGGTGATGAGGAGGACGACGAAGTCATCTTCATGGATTAAGAGATGAATAAGTGATGAGCGCAGAGAGGCAACAGCTGAAGAATTGGAGTAACTTGAATTAGTAATACCTTTACATACAAAGCAACATCGTTATTTCAGTATCATGTGACAAGGATTAAAATTAAACAAAGATATCGAACCAATTGTAATGTAATTAAATGTGGAGGAGTATCCTACTTGAAACCCATCCTCTTTGCATACTCTCTCTCTTCTTCCATAGTAAGGCGATCAGTACCGGTCCAATTGGCAGAGCTTGTTCTCGCTCTGAAGAGGCTGGTCCGATTCTTGAACATTTCCTCCATCCGTAACGGCCGGATTGCACCAAAGATATCGTCCGGATTGATTGTACTCTGAAGTTGCAAAGCCTGTCGAAGTTCAGGTGACTGTGCCCAGCCGGGCAATGCTTTTGAGCGATCCTCATCGTCGGAATCAGAGTATTCGCTGTTAATCTCAGGCAATTCTATACTTTCGCTGATCACTTGAGGCTCAGATGTGAGGTGTGCGGTTTGGATTTGCGCTTTCGCACGGGCCGCCATTTGAATTTGTACGAGCTGTGAGGGTTGAGAAAGGTTGTCCTGGGAGGCAGATGGGGTGGTCGGGGTCTTTCCCCTGAAAGTGCCGGCAGCAAGTACGGGTGGCTTCAACGGCCTGGAATCGTTTGATGTAGACGAATTTGCGACAGTCTGGAGAGAGACATTATAAGCCGTGGATGAACCGAGAGCCGAAGGTGGTTTCAGCGATGGTGCTTTTTGTAAAGGCTTGAACAGGACTTTCTTTGCCTCCCGCTTCTGGCTCTCAAATGAAGCGATCTTACGCTTCTTCCCGTTGTCATCGTCCTAAACTTCGGGTCAGTACTATATTGTCGAGTTCAAGAGCTTCACCTTTTTAACGCCCACTTTGGTCGGTCGTTTATCCGTGTTTTCCTCGCGCTCTCTCTTCCGACGCTCCCCTTCCTCTTTGGCTTTCCTTTCTTGCTCAAGTGTCCGGGATCTTACTTCCTCGGCCTTTCTTTGCATCGCGAGTTGACGCCGACTCTCCATTTCCTTCAAACGAGCTGCTTTTTTATCATTTTCTTCTTGTTGCTGGCCAAAGTAGGTGGTGAGTCTAGATACCTGAATCTGCATATAAGGACCGACCTTCTTTGCTGCCGCAGCCGCCATTTGTAACACTTTTTTGACTTCAGGATTTCCTTTCTTGCTAGCGCCCAATGCACTACTTAGGGGCCTTAAAGTTTGACCAGCTACACCGGTGTGCGACTGAGAGGGTTGTAGCGAAGCCATTGACATATGACAATCACTCTTAGGTGCTTTCTGACAATCAAGACAATGAGAATCATGCAAAGACGTAGAAACATCACAACGGACCTCTACAAGACTAATCGTGGGTTGTCCATGCATAATAATGTCGTCAAGGTCGCTATCTCCATGAGCGATAAAGTCGCTGTGGTTGTCGATGCCAGAAGTGGTAAGAAGAGTATTGCTTTGATCAAGTTCATTCTCTCGAGGGTCGCGGTCTGGATGTAAGACTGATTTACCAGTGTCTTCCCTTTGACTTTGAGAGGGCGACGTACTCCACATCATGCTGTCTTCTTTCATCGTGTCCCCGAATGTCCATTTCATGCCAATAGCAAGCCTTTCTTGGCTATCGTCCCCGTTTGTCGGAGTTTGGCAGATGATTCGTGATTGTGACCCATTTCTAGACGAGTAATCAATATCCTGCGTCTCGGGCATGCCACTATCCATGCCGTCAAAGATATCGTCTGATTGGACACTCTCCTTTATAGGTTGTTTAGAAAGGACGCCTGCGTGACTTGGAGATGAAGATAGCTGGAGGCGTGTACCGAGACCTAGAGACATGGACACAGGCAACGAAAAGGTGTGGGTGGATGGCAAGCCCATACCATGATCATGGAGCAAAATATTATTAGCAGAATCTGGAGGAATAAACACGGGAGGATGTTTGCCGAAGCCCGCTTCAGGGTGAAGGACAGAATTGTGGCGAGAAGTCGGTGGAGAGTCCGGCGGAGTCGTTGTTGTGCTCTCCCTGTTAGATCTTAGGTGCATATGAACACTAGTCGGGTCCCTTGATTGAACCAATTCTGAACTTGGGGTAGGATCATGTTTGGAAGTTTCAATAGTGCTTGAAGTCTCGTCCTTCTTGTTCGTGCTACTGTTTGTGGGAGGAAATAGGTCAGAGATGCTTAGTCTCCGTTCCTCTGAAGATGATAATCTGGAGATCTTATCCTCTGGGTTTATGGACCTATTCGTGATAGGAACGTCTGCGGCAAGTGCGGGTAAATTGGCAGAACCAGAATTCCTGGTCATTTCTTCCTCCTTCTGAATTCTTTCGACAATTCGAGCCTCAGCAGCTGCACGCGCCTCGGCAAGTGCACTGGTGGCAGCTGCTGCACCAAACGATTTACCGATACTCTTCCCAACCTTTGCCCCAAGATCTTCAACCGTTCTTTTGAAGCGGTCCAGCATTCCCTCCTGTCCTGAAGCATCATTAACCATCGAAGGTATTTTGTGATGAAGCCGTGAAGATTCCGGCATAGCTTTGAGAGGCGCTTCATCTGTCTCGTTGCTCTTAACACTCTTGAGATTCCGTTCCGGGTCCTTGGGTGCAATAAACTCGGGAGACACGACTGGTTCCACACTCTTACGTTTTAAAACATTCTCAGAAGAGGCACCTGGAACAGCGGGTGTCGTATCAGTGTGGGGCTGCTTGATCATTACCTCTAATGCTTTAACCTCTCTGGCCTTTTTCAACCATGACGTGCGTTTCCCCGCCTGTAAGGCACCGGGGGTAGTTGCAACAGTGTGACTTGCACTTACTGGTGGATCCCGGGAAGTGCGAACAGATTTTCTAAGGGGTATCGGAGCAGGAAGTGTGGGGAATAATGCAACACCATATCTGTCTCCAGACGAGGGAACCTGGCTTGAATGTTGTGACGGTAATCCAGAATCGCGACTGCCCATATCTGAATCCAGGGCCTGAGTATCAGGTAACTCTACCCTAGGTTTCTCTAGCGCTGTGTCGAGTGATAATGCATTAGGCGTTGATATGTTCGTCTTTGAAACATCAACAGCGTTCGTCAAGTCGATTTCAGGCGATGAAGGCGGGATGACGGGGTTATGTACACTCGTAGGCACCTGTGGTGATGGAGAATCTAGCGTGATGGAGTGGAAAATATCCGAGGATGATTCAGCTACAGCCGCAGATTGGCCAGACTTAGAAAGCCCATGACTATCGTCTATGTCTTTCTTAGGGAGATTATGCAAAGCTGGAGAAAGAGGAACGTCCGAGTTTCGTCGAGAATGTGTTTTTGGTTCCGGGTTTTCGTCATCTTCAGCAATGACTGATAAATCATTCTGATGCAGATGGTCAGGAGTGAGAGAATCACTGGTCGATGGATCTACGACCATCTGTGAAGTTTGGGTACATAACAATGCACCAGGAGACGCGATTAATTTGTCACTAGTGCTCAATTGTTGTGAAGGAAGTGGGTCGGTAACATTAAGGGTCGGTAGACCCGTTGCCTGGAAAAAGACCTTGTCAGGGGTACTCAGCAGGGGTGTTGCTTTTTCTTCCGGTTCTTGTTCTTCGCTTAGGTCAACTAACTAGACCAACGTAAGGAGGGAAGAAACGACTTCTGACTGCATGTCACACCTTGAGAGAGGCAACTGTCCTCGAACCTGGCAAACCCAAACCTTTAGGCTTCGCCATCTTCTTTCTTCCAGGAGTCTTGACTAATTCAATTATGAGACTAATAGAATCATGAGCAGAGGCATCGACGGACAGAGAAGAGGCCTACTCCTGGCAAGGACCCGAGAGGATGTTTTCCAAGTAGTCATCCAAGAAAATGAAGCCATGAGTATTGAGCTGATTCTGGAAATTCTCTCTTCCTGGGTCGTTTTCCATGGTAAATCGGATGGCATTCGACCATTCGAGCAGTCCCGCCATGTTGGTGTATAGGCTAAAGCAACTCGTGAAGCAAACGAGATTTGACGCGCCCTCCACGTGACCGTATTACCCATCGTTTGCCTCTCTTGTGACCTCAACGTCGACTGGCCACTTGTCTGAGGCGTTGCCAGACCCCATTGTTTGAAAATTGCGAAGCTGTCCAAGTGCCTATGTCAATTCCTGGTTCTTCTATACTCACACATTTTCCCAGCATTCAACGAGCTTTGCAACTTAAATCAGCAATCTCCCATCACGGTCGGCAAGGCTTCGTCGGATTATGACAACGTCCTGACAATATAGTATTCCAATAATGCAATTCACTTTCTTAATCTATATGCCTATGATACGCAAGAAGCCTTGACTGATTTCAGATATTATGAGTGATTGAGAATCGACAATTTTTACGGTACATAGTTCGATTGCGTCCATACTCGGTCATCCCTCTGTGATAGAGAAGAGTAACATTGTTCTTTAGTTCTATAGTGTGGGAGGACGTTGTCGACTGTCATCAATGTCTGCTTTGTATGACGTCGGAATGTTGTTAAAAGGTATCAACATGACTTGCAAAATGATTTTTAACCGTATCGAAAAACTTTGTCTGAACTTCTTCATCCTTCAAAAACGTCCATGTTCTGCCTCGCATACTCTGATCATCTGCAGCCAATAAAAATTTTGTGCTGACCTCCTTTCGGTCGAGGAAATCAATGGCGTAATCACAAACAGGGCACAGCCATTCGAAATAACCTGAGTGAAACAGAGGACGATAAGAACATATTTCGTCAATTTTCGCGAGTTCCACGGTAATATCGTCGTCTGCGGATTCTGAATAGGAAGATGTCGACGCTTCCGAGAAGTCAGAATCGTAGACAAATTCAGTAGTCGACTTCTGTCGACGAAGAGTTGGTGGACTACTATTAGCCGCTGAAGGCGAATATACTCGAAACTTCTGAATAGAGAAATTCAAAGACTCGTAAATGGTCAATAATAAACACTGGTCACCTCTGATTGAATCTTTTTCGGACGTTTCTTCAAGGCACTGCTCAATTTCTTGTCCCAGCCTCCTCCAATGGTACCAAAACGGGAAAGGTTGAATATGTCTTCCTCAGTTATGCCGTTTTCAGGCAAGCCCCAGCCCAGAGAAACAGATTCTTGACTTGCGCTCAATCTCGCTGATTGAACTTCCATGCAAAATAAAATCCATCTTTGGATATTCAATTTCTGGACAGCCTTTGCTGCGGTTGCAAGATGTTGCGCAAGGATCCAGTCAGCATGGGCAGCAAAGATACCAATTATTTCGGCCCGAGATACGTGACGAGGAAACCGTCCACTGTTATTTTTTTGAAGTCGAAAGAGATATCGGTCTACCAACCAATCGATGGTCCGTTCCTCTATAGGTGTATCCATAGGATCATCCAGTATCAGCTTTTCGATTAAGGCCCAAAGTCGCCAGCGAGTCAAAAAATTCCTGCTGCGTCTGAAGGTTACAGCATCAAGGGAGAGAACATTGTATAATCTGCAGGAATCTTAAATTCAGTATACATAAGCCAGTTTGTTTCTGTCTACCTATTTTCAGAGTTGATGACAAGAGAAGTCTCAAAACCATTAGAAGCTGAGGTGCAAGACACGTTAACTGGTTGAATCACCCCATTGTACCGCGAACCTTACTCAAGAATCGAGCATTCATGCTTTTAATGCATTGTATCCACACTCTGATTCCAAACATTCGGTGGACGTCACTGAGAGTAAAATACCTGGAGTCATTACTATGGTCAAAATGGATTAGTCTTCGATGGAGTTCTTGTTGCAGATATTTTTGTCCTTGAGGCGACAAACACTGAAGTCCACCTAGCTCGATGATTCCATAGAATTTTGTAATACCCTGGACGACTCTGCTAGACTTGGGCGCTGCTGCAATGAATTCGGTTTCATCTAGACTGTTAGTGGATTTCTCAACAGTTGTCAGCTACTAATTGGACACGAACAGACCCAACAGGCGAAGCACCACATTCCATGCGTAACGATCGTAGATCGAGGTATTTCTTCCACTGAGAGGAAAGGATTACATTTTCTGGATAAGGACCGAATGGCTCTTGGAGGCATTTGTCAAGAGACATGATGTTCGTATCGTGGGACTTTGCTATCACGAGACACTTTGCTTCTTGACAAACTACGATGCTCAGTCGTCGCGTCGTCCCGCAGCTCAACTGTACTCTCCAAATTCTTGCCCGTGCTATCTCCCCTGTCCCCGTAAAACGTTATTCCTCTCTCCCAACTCCTCAAGCACCGAACTATCCAACGACATGGTCAACTAATCAGCAACCGCGTGCTGCCGCTACCACTGGGGCTCGGTTTGAGCAGACTGCTTTGGAGTTGCAGCCCAATCCACCAAGTGCGATGGAACTCATTGCAAATGAACCGGTGAGACTTGTGCATGGGCGGAAGGCTGTTTGTGACGGTGGTGCGTAAAATTATCCATCATAAGTCTTGTTTGTATATTGAAAACCGCAGGGGGTGGACCTTTGGGACATCCGAAAGTCTTCATAAATCTGGTATGTGTTTTTGCGTTTTGAAAACGAAAAAATCTGTTAACATCACTTCTTGTAGGATGCGCCTGGACCTCGTGCCTGTGGGTCCGTACTCCGTTATTTTCTCTGTAAGACGCCCTGCTGACTCTAACTGTCTGTTCCTTTTGATAAGTTACTGGTGTGTATTTCATTCAATAATGGTATCACAAGTTGACCGATTCTGATAGTGGCATCCGGTTTGAGCAAGCGCCGCACCATCATTAACACTATTGGATCATGTAGAATCTCAGATATTCATCTCCCATACACCAATATCATTCCAAACCCGGTTGCGCCATCTTTGCATCGTACCCGAAAACTCCCGGCTTTGAAATTCCTCTCGAGTTCTGATTATTGACCTCATACAAGCCAGTGAGCGTAAAAATACATTTGGTCTCTACTATATATGCAACTCCGGCTGAAATGGTGCAACTAAAGAACAAAGTGAGTATTGTAGGGACAGGAAACCTTGAATTAGGAACAAGTGAGGGAGATAGAATCAATGACTGATTATATGCATAATGGGCGAGGCAATACAATACCTCCTCGGTCCAATGATAATAGATGAGTAATGTGTGGGTTGGCTGAATGAACGTGGTGCGAATTTGGCTGGAGAATGTGAGGATAATCAGTTCTAGGCGAAGATCAAGCATCTTCTGAAGGAGTTGTAACGAAAGACATTGGAGAAAGCGGGGGGAATTCGCCTCCTGCGATTGCGTCAAGCTGGGAGAATGGCGGGAGTGCGTTGGACGATTCACTGGTTGCAGTTTGTGGCGGGAGTGGCGGCTGAACCAATTTTTCAAAATGATCAGGCGTGAGATCATCCAGACCGTCCCATTTGTAACTTACCACTTTGAATATCGGATTAATATTCGACTTGGCAGATTTTGGCGTGTTACCGAGGCGCGGAGATTGACCTTGGTAATCAAAATGGGGGTAGAGTGGATTCTGGGCGAACTGATTCTGAGTTTCGCCAACCTGGTTCCAGGATGGGGAGGGAGGCATGGTAGGAGAAAGTGAGAGGAGCTGCATGGGGGGAGGGGACAATGAGTTAACGGATGCCTGGAGATGAAAATCATGTGCTAATTGCCCTTCAAGCGAGTAGGAGTTCGACGAATGCGCGGAGTGAGTGAATTCGTCGAATGAAGTCCGCAACGACGACATTGAGGTCATCCTATTGATACTAAAGACACTGGGTCGATTTCGCGCGCGCGACGGGCCAGGATCACTATCCACTGTCGCGAATGATATTGACGACATCCGGCTCGTGCTGTGTATGTCTGATGACGACATTGAATGGTCGTCGTCAAACTCTCGCCGCCGTGCCTTGGAAATTCGTTCATTGACACAACGCCTGTCCCTTTCCCCACCGTCTGTTTGTGCCACGAAACGCGCACCAGCTGCGTTCACCGTGCTGCTCTTGTTCTGCCGGGTCAATGTCGAAGATAATTTGTTCTTCTCCGAAAACTCGAGACGTTGTTCGTTCCCTCCTAGCCACTCCAGCTCATTACCCGTCGTCTTCTGTACCATCTGGCTGCGTTTTTGCATTACAGCCCGTGCTTGTTCTCGATGCATCTTCTCCGCCAGTTTTCGCCGTTGCTTCTCCGCTTCCCTTTGTACCCGCTCGGCCTCCTTCTTAATCTTCTTGATGTCACTATCCGTGCGTTCTCGAATGGGAGAGGGCTCTTGCAAAGACCTGCTATCCGTACTTGAAGATTGCGTGCGCTTCAATGACGGTGTTGAACTCGATGATGGTAGTGGCACTTCGTCCAGGGGTGGTAGGTGTGTCTTGTCACTACCAAACATACTCAGACCCCATTTGCTACTCTTCTTTCCGAAAGAAAGTGAGCCGAGTTTCCCGAGTTTGTGACCTTGAGAAATGACGCCAGAGTGGCCTGACGTGCGATCAGGCTCCAAATTTGGTCGTGCAGGATATTCGGGAACCATTGAAGGACTTTGAATACCTATGCGGTGATACTGTGTCGCTGATAGATCTACCTGGGGGGAGGAGACATCCATGGGAGAATCAGGGCTGTCGACAATTGGAGGGGAATGTATTCTATTGGGACCAATCCAGGCGGGCAGTCGTGGTTCCTCTTGAATCCCTTCAGATCCATGAGGTGGAAGATATACCGCATTTGTTGGCTGCGAATTACGCGCGAGAGAATGCGGGAAAGATGGATGAGTATTCAGCATAGCAAGGCTGTTGTTATGATGGCGCGGCACGTTGGAGCGAGTAGCGGACAACGGTATTGTGTGAAAAGCTTTGCCGTTCGATGTAGCGGTTGTGGATCCACTTGACGCCGTGGTACGAAGTCCAATGGGTATTGGGATATTGTTCCGGGGTATCGTGTCGCGCAGATATGCATGCTCTAAGCACTGACGGCTCGTCAACCTTTTGTCAGGATCGTACTTGAGTAGATCGCGTATGCAGTGAACCAAGGACAGGGGAACATTCTGATCGAAGAGTGTATGTATGTCCCTTGGCTTAAGCTAAGTCCATAATCAATACCCAATACACCCTCAAGCCAAAAATCATATACCTTAGGAAAATGAAATCCAAACGCTTTCGCCATTTTGACACCTTTGGGCCAGGCCCCACCACCCAACGACCCTTGATGCGAATCCAACCCATACTCGTCGCTGGGGTCTCCAAGTATCTCACAGATCCTGCCAACTTGATCGGTTTGGTCTGAACCGGGAAACAAGGGACGAAGATTCACCAGCTCCGCCATTATCGTCCCCAATGCCCACATATCGACAGGATTTGAATAGTCGCGGCTGAGTAAGAGAACCTCTGGTGCACGGTACCAACGTGTCGAGACATATTCAGTATAAGGCGGACTGCTTTTGGTTTCTCGAGCGAGGCCGAAATCAGCAAGCTTGATGATGGCCACAACGTCGCCCTCTGTAGTTCCTGCTGGTGCAATGGGTGAAACAGATGTATAATTAAAAAGACCAGTGGTCGTCACGAGGACATTCTCTGGTTTCATGTCACGATGGAAATATCCAGAATTATGTATATGGTTGAGACCGGACACAACTTGATGAAAAATAGAAGCCACTAGACCACCCGCCAGTGGTCGGCCTTTGCGTGTCTTGATTAAATGATAAAGGTTGCCTTCCATTGATTCAAAGACGAAGTAAAGCTCTTTGGAATCGGGGAGGAGAAAGAAATCGTAAAGAGGAATGATGTTTGGATGGAAAGGAATAGCACGCAAAGACTGCGGATTGCCATTAACTATGGTCTAGTGAAACGCGTACAGGAATGGTGCTTACTTCGAGCTCTTTAAGTTTCTGGCATTCATTCCAACCGCCCTCCCATCTTTTCTTCATTCGCTTGACTGCCACCAATCGTTTTCCAGCCCACTCTGGTCTTGCGCCTGCTCCGCATTGCATAGGAGATAAGGGGGTATTGGGGGGTAACGTCCCATGCCAATCGCACAACCAGACTGTTCCAAATGATCCATCACCCAAGACCTTGAGGGGAGTGTAGGAGCGCGTCGAACCTATTGGAAATTAGTCGAGTGCGAATCGGAAATACAAGGGAAAACGAACTGCTCTGAGCGCTTCCGACGACAAGGCGATTATTCTGGATCGAAACACTGGGTATCCCGACGACGACGATGGGTTCTTTAGGCACTGACGATGTTGAACGTTGTGATGGTGGCGGAGGTGGATTGGGTGTATGGGGCGAATGCTGAGGGAGGGACTGGCCGTTTGTGTAGTGGTGGTCGTACGGGGAGAGATTATGGCCATTTTGGACATGAGATGAGGTTGCGTACATGATACGCCTAGCATTGCCCAGGACCGGAGGTAGACTTGAAGAAGTAAGAGGTGAATGTCAGGAAAAGGCGAGAACGACAAGAAGTCGTTTTTCGTTATTCGCTGTAAGTCAGTGGCCAAGCGAGCAGAAGGAAGCGAGTAGGAAGCGACCCGGAATCAGACAAAATGGAGCCGAATGGCTCCAGGCTGGTGAAAGGAATACGAGGGAGGTCGCCGGGGTCGAGTAGCTCAGACCGAGAAAGGAGGGGGCGCCGTGGCTGTCGACGACGGACGACGATGTGCGGGAACTGATGCACGGTCAAGGTGTCTTCTCCTGTTAGACTTCAAAACTGCTCAGCTGACCCATTAATACCTCGGATCTATCACGAATACTTGATCCCGGATTCCACATAACCGACTTTAGTTATGTATGCCGTATTTCACTTCGTCTTAATTTGGATACATACGGAACACAAGGAAATGCATCTAAGTAGTCATACATCGTTCTAATATGGGACCTCGTGGAACAGTTTCGATACACTTTCCCCGTAGTGGCTGCGTCTAATCACCTCCCCAAGCACCACTCCAATGTCGATGACTTCGATTTTTGGACAAGCAGCCTGATTCGCCGTTTGCGGGAGGGTGTTCGTCACAATTAGTTTCTCCAATGCACTCTCTTCCACAGACTTCAGCGCATTACCACTCAGGATCCCGTGAGTTACGATCGCGTATACCTTCGACACTCCAGCCTCTGAAAGATGCTGAGCGGCCAGGCAGAGCGTTCCGCATGTGTCTGCCATGTCGTCCACTAGAATGGCAATTTTTTCCCGAACATGTCCTACCAGGACCATACGTGAAACCTCATTTGCCTTTTTACGCTCCTTGTGAAAGAGTGCAAAGTCCACACCCAAACGATCAGCGATCGAAGTCGCTCTGTACATATCGCTAAATTATAACTCTATTGAACAGGTCCGAGCGTACCTTTTGGCTCCTCCAGCGTCCGGAGAGACAATCACCACATTGTCTACATTGAAGTGTGTCCGAATGTAAAGGATCGCTGATGGCTCCGCGTAAAGCTTCAAAAAGAAGCAGCCGAGATGAATGCTAGTCATATTTAGCAAGACAAATGATACATACACTATAGCAATAAGATTTTAGTCAATGCGACACTAGGAAAACGAGAAAACTTACTTGTCAACAGGGACATCGAAGAAACCCTGGATCTGTGAGGCATGCAAATCCATGGTCTAAGCAGGAGTAGATCGTTCGCATATTTGTTCCTTGAAAGGATGGACAGTACTGACGATGACATGATCACAGCCTGCTTTTTGAATCATGTTGGCCACAAGTTTAGCTGTGATAGGAGCTCGGCTCTTGTCCTTCTTGTCTTGTCGCGAATACGGGAACAGCGGAATCACCGCCGTAATCCTTTTTGCGCTTGCAATTTTGCAGGCATGGATCATTATACATAATTCCATAAGAGCTGTGTTGACTGCTCCACACCCAGTGTTGATGATGTATACATCGTCCTCGCGCACAGACTCTGCGATGCGGACACTTGTTTCGCCAATCCCACTGCGAGTGATTTCAGCCTTAGAAAGAGGTAATCCAATCCTGTAACCGGAAAGTCACTTGGAGAAAGAATAGAGCTGGTGCAAAAACGCTTTACCGCCTGGCTATGATCTCTGCGAGCTCAGGATGGCTGGTCCCTGCGTGAAAAGGTCAAACAAAGTACCCTTTGGGCCTCGTCATACACACCAGAAAAAATCTTGATTCCGCTTCCATTCAACATGTTCGTACTACAGCAATAGAGAAGCCAATGCGCATAAAATAAGTTAGACGTGAGGCAATGAAGCAACCTTAATCCAAGGGGAAGGCGAAGGGAGGTCAAATAAAGATAACGGCGTTACGAGGAAATTTGCTGAGTCAGCGTTTTTTTCGCGGGACATGGCTTCATCGTCAGATATCATCTTCATTATATAGGGATAAGACACAGTCGTCCTGGCTAATCAAGATCCTTTCTTTCTGACGTCTCCTTAAAACGTGAGTTTACACAAATCAATACCAGTTCACCGTAAGTTGCAATGTCTTCCTTGCTTACAAATTAAATAATATTGATGATCTGTCACGAGCATGTGAAATCCTGATACTCACGAGTTAACCGTTAATGGCAGATTATAGCGGCTTCGGGTTCAAGGACATCACAGTTTCCTTGGAGGGAGCTATTGTGGTAATCATACTCAATCGCTCGAAGCAGTGAGTACCTGTTTTGCATGCAAAGCTGCTCATGAAACGTGGGTTTACATAGGAGAAATTCAATAAATAAAAATCTTCTTCTCGAGTTGAAAGAAGTGTTCAAGCTGTGCGACGAAGACGATCGAGTGCGTGCTGTGATCCTCACTGCAGACCCATCAGCGCCAGCCTACTGTTCCGGTGTATGGGGAGTTCCCTCTCAATCTCAACCTCAAATTGATGTGTTTTCTCCTAGGCTGATATTTCGGGAGGTTGGGATTTGCTGTGGGAGGAGGAAACTGAGAAAGAGGGGGACCATGGTTTGTATCGTTTTTCACGTTGCTCAGCATTCATAAACGAGTACCAAAGCTCATCGAGACTCGGGTGGTACCCTTTCTATTGTGATCTACAAATGTCGCAAGATAACCATTGCAGCGGTAAATGGTCACGCTGTACGTGTCAAAAGGTGATCGTTTCAGCCATCTTATTTCCTACCCCTCCAGGCTGGAGCAGGGGTTACAGCTCTCCAACTTCCTTTTGACTTTCGTTTCGTTTGGGCTGGGGCAAAATTAACTTTCCCATTCGTTCGTCGTGGAATTGTAGCCGAAGGTATGTGATCCCATCTAAAACCAAAGATTGAACGTCTTGATGGAACAGGCTACCCTTACAGCGACATCGACTTACTTGTTACCTCGTCTGCTCGGGCACTCAAGGGCGAGTTCCCTTCTTTTGACAGGCGCTACTGTGACTCCGGACTCGCCTGTAATTCACGGCCTCTATCAGCAAATCATCGCGTCACGTCAAGATGTCTTTCCAGTTGCAAGAGCATTTGCCGAGGAGCTTGTGTCGAATACCTCACAGCCCTCTGTAGCGTATACCAAGGCGTTAATTCAGCATCCTGGAGGTTCCATCGAAGAGAACCATCTTCTTGACTCAATGGCTATACGTGTTCTTGGGAAAAGCCGAGATGCAGAAGAAGGAGTGATTTCCTTTAAAGAGAGAAGGGTACCCAAGTTTACCGACACTCTATCTGAGACTACAAAGCGGTTGCCGCCTTGGGTGAGTACATTCTATCTATTCTTCCTTGCAACGTAGTGGTGCTGATATATTAGATAAGTGGCGCCACTTGGATATTATCCCTTTCAAGTCTAAGCTTTGAGCGCTCGAATTTTGGTCTTGAAATTGAGAGGCATGTATTATAGTAGCGGAAAATCGGGCCGGAGACGGCACGTAAAGACATGTATGTATGACGTCAATCCAGAACATTCGACTCAGTTGTGGATGCATCTTAAGGTAGACTATAAAACCGTCCGTTCCGAACGTGCATCCCCTAGACATGACTTCCAACTTCGACTTCACTGAGAAAACCCAGCAATCTTTGCTTGATGCCTTTCAACTCGCTAAAGATTACGCAAATGCTCAAGGTAGACGATTTCTATTTTTTCACCCTTCAGGCCCTTTCTAAACTTTCTATAGTTTACCCAGCACATATATCTTTTGTTCTCATAAATGAGGGTGCAGGAGAAGCCATTCCTGGGGGTGTTCAAGCCTCTGGAGGGCCCATACCACTATTGGTTTCCGTGATACAGAGGGCTGGAGGGGACCCCGTACGTATTCATACCGCTTGCACTGTGATCTTACCGACTGTGTCTTTTTTAGGTAGCTGTTAAACGCGCGCTGCAGAAGGCTATCGTCCGCATTCCTACTCAAAGTCCACCTCCCGACGAAACATCACTTAGCTCGGCCGCGCTGAAAGTTCTTCGCGAAGCACAAAATCTGCAAAAGACCATGCATGATTCATATCTTGCACAAGACCATTTAATTCGAGCTCTCGTGAAGGACACCACTATATCTAGTATTATGAAGGAATTGGGGCTCACTGAGGCCAGCCTTATCACTGCTATCGATCAAATTCGAGGAAATCGTCGCGTCGAATCTAAGACTGCCGAGCAAGGCTTTGACGCCTTGTCAAAATATGCCGTTGATCTCACAGCCTTGGCTGAGGAGGGCAAAATCGACCCCGTAATTGGCAGAGATAACGAAATACGACGTGCTATTCGGATCTTGTGCAGAAGGTTTGTGCATCTCTTTTGAACATTACTGAATGTCTCAAACATTTTTCAGGACCAAGAATAACCCTGTGCTCATTGGTGAGCCTGGTGTCGGCAAAACCTCGATTGCCGAAGGTCTTGCTCAACGTATTGTCAAGCGTGATGTTCCTGCCAGTCTCATTGCTCGACTATACTCGCTAGATATGGGTGCTTTAATGGCTGGAGCGAAGTATAAAGGAGAATATGAAGAAAGAATCAAATCAGTCCTAAATGAGGTAGAAAAAGCAGCAGACGAGGGCGGTCCGGGAGTCATTCTTTTCATCGATGAACTACACCTCATCATGGCAGGACGGGGTGGAGAAGGTGGTGGTATGGATGCAGCTAACCTCTTCAAACCCCTTCTCGCTCGTGGAAAGCTACGCTGCATCGGTGCAACGACTCTTGCCGAATATAGGAAATACATTGAAACCGACGCCGCTTTGGAACGGCGTTTTGCGCAGGTCGTTGTTAACGAGCCTACAGTTCCAGAAACTATCAGCATTCTTCGCGGTATTCGTGAAAAGTACGAAGTACACCATGGTGTGCGCATCCTTGATGGTTCTCTCATATCTGCTGCGCAACTTGCACATCGTTATTTGACGTCCAGACGACTCCCAGATTCGGCGATCGACCTTGTTGATGAAGCATGTGCCAGGTCGGTATCTTGACTCATATTCACCGTTATCTGATACTGAGCAACCTACTTGCAGCGTTCGTGTAACACGGGAGACTGAACCTGAAGAGATAGACACATTACAACGTCGAAAGCTGGAACTCGAGGTCGAAATACATGCTCTAGAACGAGAGAAGGATACGGCTAGCAAGGAGCGCCTGCAATCTGCTCGAAAGGCCATTTCAGAGATCGAGGAGAAACTCCAGCCATTGAGGGCCGCTTACGAGAACGAGAAGAGACGGGGTGATGATATAAATGAGCTCAGGAGGAAAATCGATGATTTGAAGGTCAAATTCGAAGACGCTGAACGAAGGTAAGTCATCGTCTTTCATATTCATGACTTCGTATTTATTCCTTTGTGAACTAGACGTGATCTTCAGACTGCTTCCGACCTGAAATACTATGCGATCCCTGATCTTCAGAACCGTCTGGAAAAATTAGAGGCTCAAAAGGCTGAAGAGGATGCTATAGCTGGCAGTGGCGCGGATACCGTCACACCTGAGCAAATTGCCGAGATTGTCGCAAGATGGACATCTATACCCGTCACCCGACTGGTTTCAACTGAACGCGAGAAATTATTGAAGATGGACAAAGTGTTGGGTAGCAGTGTTATCGGCCAGAATGACGCTGTAAAGGCTGTTGCTAATGCCATACGACTATCGAGGAGCGGGCTTCGTAACCCGAACAGACCAGTAGCAAGCTTTCTGATGGCTGGTCCTTCTGGGACAGGAAAAACATTGCTTGCAAAAACGGTGAGTAATGGGCATTCACGTATCGGTATAATTGAAGTTGAAGCCATATCTCAGCTTGCGTCACTTTTGTTTGATTCACCCGATGCAATGATTAGGATTGATGGTTCCGAGTATTCGGAAAAGCACTCAATCTCACGCCTTATCGGTTCGCCTCCAGGGTATGTGGGCTACGATGCCGGTGGCCAACTCACAGAGTATGTGAGGCGGAAGCCTTATTCTATCGTCTTGGTGGATGAGGTCGAAAAAGCGTGCCGCGAATTCGTCACTCTGTTCCTGCAAGTCCTTGACGATGGTCGTCTAACAGACGGCCAGGGTAGGGTGGTTGATTTCCGAAACACCGTCATCATCATGACTTCCAACCTTGGTGCATCTTACCTTAATGATATGGGCGAAGGCCCAGTGCGCCCGGAAACCAAGTCATTGGTTATGGGTGCGATACAAGCACACTTTCCTCCGGAGTTTGTCAACAGAATAGACGAAATTATCATTTTCGTGAGTATTCGTGGTTACCTATCGTGAAAGTTCACTGACGCGCCTTCAGCGTGCATTATCTCGCCAACAGATTTTGAAAATTGTTGATCTTCGATTGAGAGAAGTGGAAGACCGTCTTGCAGATCGGAAGATCACCCTCGATATCGACGCCGAAAGCAAGAATTATCTGGTGTCAGCAGGGTATTCGACCGCGTATGGTGCCCGTCCCCTCAATCGAGCGATTCAAAGCGAGCTTCTCAACCCGTTGTCGGTGATGCTTCTTTCGGATCGCATTAGGGATGGTGAAACAGTTCGGGTACGTTTCGATGGGCCTCACAACCGGCTTGAAATTATACCAAACCACGAAGGAATTCCTGGAGAGGACGGTATGGACATTGACGTTGATGACGATGACGACATTGATATCGAAGAAATGGATTAAAATGGATTAATGCAGTTGTAATTACATGAACTTATGTACTAGCTAGACGAAACTTAGATCGGTGCTTGGCCAATTAAAGCTATTTGCAGTTCACACGATCATGCAACGATCCTGGCCTCGAGCTGCCAAGGATAGGCCATGTCTCATACCGCTTTGTACAGCTCACAGTTTTCCATTCCTTTGGGTATTGTCATCGGTCTTCTCGCTTCATTCGTCCAATCTCTCGGCTTGACCATCCAACGCAAGAGTCATGTTGTCAACCAGCTCCTGCCCGAACACCAGCAACGTGTCGAGCATCAGAGACCGTAAGCATCGCACCCAATATCCTGAACACCCCTTACGTGTTTCTTTCCTCACACAGACTGTGGTTGCTGGGCTTTATCATATTCATTTCCTCCAACGTCATTGGTTCTCTAGTACAAATCGCTTCCCTTCCTGTGGTGATACTTGCCCCTTTGGGCGCTGTTTCTCTCCTTTGGAACGCATTTTTCGCCCGCTTTATTCTCAATGAAGTTTTTTCTCCATGGATGATTCTTGGTACCATCCTCATCGCTGGGGGTGCTGTGCTGATCGCGTTTTTCGGCATTGTACCAGAACAAACTCGGTCACTAGAGGACCTGCTTGTTCTTTTCAGCAGGCCCGCGTTTGTAATATATTTCTCTATATTAGGTTTTATGGTATTGGTCTGTCTTATAATTGTACGTCACATTATTTCTACCCTGACACAGACGTTCTGACGGTTCAATAGACTCACGTCGCAGATTTCGCCCTCTCCCGTGGAATATCCAAATCTAAGTTTCCTGTATCACCCACCTCTTCAGATACCCATTCTGCCCACGCCCTTATCCCTTCACAATGTGCAGGGGCCTTGTCGACAGGTCTGCCGCCGCCGTCTCCAGTAACCGATGCTAACATCTCAACGGAACGTACGCCTCTTCTGGATTCTTCGAAATCTTCGTCAACAACTTCTTTATACCGTGATCCTAATACACGATCCATCAACCGCGCACGAATTCTACTCGCTATCTCATATTCGTCTTTCTCCGGCATCATCTCCGGCATGTGTCTCCTTTTTGCGAAGAGCGGCGTAGAACTACTTCTTTTGACGTTGCAAGGCCAAAATCAATTTTGGCGATGGCAAGCATGGGTACTCGTTCTTGGCCTCGTCGTATTTGCATTATTGCAACTATGGTATCTA
>QLOM01018630.1:0-36835 GCA_003313785.1 Termitomyces sp. MG148 | reverse complement strand
GATCAGAAGTAATCGATCAAAAAGTTGCGATCTCCTGCTTTTTCCCTCCGTCTCATCCATCTCTTTCTCACTATGTCTTCCTACTCTCTCTTCTGTTTGGGCAACCCCCTGCTTGATGTGCAGGTTACTAACGGGGAGGCGATCCTTCAAAAATATGGCCTCAAAGCTAATGACGCGATCTTGGCCGAGGAAAAGCACGCGCCCATGTGAGTTATGTCAAGTCCAAATTTTGCGGGTGTCTGACTTGAAGGAAAGATATGATGAGCTAATAAAAGAACACAAGGTGACCTATGTTGCTGGAGGTGCCGCCCAGAATGCTGCACGTGGAGCCGCTGTACGTTTTACATATATCGAATCATTCAATTCTGCTTAAATTAGATTACAGTATGTCTTGCCCCCTGGTTCCGTTGTGTACACTGGATGTGTTGGCAACGACGAACTTGCTGAACAACTCAAGGCTGCCAACAAGCGTGAAGGTCTTGATGAAGTTTATTATGTTAAGGAGGATGAAAAGACAGGCGCTTGCGCCGTGGTTATCACTGGACACCATCGGTAATGGTTGGTTGTAACTTTTCCGAAAATAATCTTCATATCTCTTTTCTAGATCCCTCGTAACAACTCTTCGCGCGGCAGAGAAGTTTGATCAAGCACACTTATCATCTCCAGCTGTTGCACCCCTTATCGAGGCTGCTAAGTTTTTCTATGTTGAGGGTTACTTCCTCACACACGGAGCGGCTTCTGCACTTGAGCTCAGCTCAAAGGCCGCTGCTGCTGGCAAGGTACTACCTCCATTTTTTATCAGTGTCCAACACGTACTCATACTACGAGACTTACTAGACTTTCGCTATTAACCTTTCTGCTCCATTCATCCCTCAGTTCTTCGGCGCTCAACTCCAACCAATCCTTCATCACGCTGACATCGTCATCGGCAATGAGGCTGAAGCAGAAGCCTGGGCGAGTGCCAATGGACTTCCTGACACAAAGGACCTTCCGGCTATTGCAAAGGCCATCGCGACCCTCCCCAAAACGAATGCATCACGTTCCCGTTGGGTAATTTTCACTCATGGTGCTGAATCCACCGTATTTGTGTCTTCCGCTGCTCCCGATAGTCCCAAGATCTTCAGTGTGAAGCGGTTGGAGGATAGCGAGATCGTCGATACTAATGGTGCTGGTGATGCTTTCGCTGGTGGATTCCTTGGCGCACTGGTGTCAGGAAAGAGTCTTGACGAGTGCATTGAAGTAGGTCACGCACTTGGTGCCATGTGTGTTAAGCAGGTAAGGATCGAATGATTTCAGTCAATAATGATACATGGTTACTGATATATCCTTTGTGTAGATCGGCCCCACGTACCAGTGGCCTAAGGTCAAGCTCCTTTGAAGAGGTTGCCATGCTCTTGATTTCACTCCACATATACATACACATACCATAACCGCTTTCAACAGTGGCCCGGGTCTCCCATGTCCCACATTATTTTTAGCTTTCCACAGCTCTATAGTATGTTCGAATCAATGTAGTCAACATCAGAAAGTTATTATTCAAGCAGCCCACCTGCCCTGACGATAGGATTTTGACACAATATCCGGATACTAAAATACAAGTTATATGATTCCGTACAAGTAAACGATGATTCAAAGTACTAATAGAGTTCCTATCCCGAAAACCAAAGAAAAACGACATTCGACAAACATGTCTAAAACGATGCCTACTAATCCAGGACGTTATGAAGGTGGTGGAGATGCCAGAGATTCCTAGACAAGGAAGTTCAGATTCTGCAAATTAGATTATGGATGTCAGCCTTACCTGCGTCAAAAGCTCCGCTAAGAATGATCAAGAACCACTCAGAGTAGGGTCCATCAATGAGAGGGATTGACTGACCAGGATTAAGCATGGGTTCCCCATCTTCCGTGAGCATATGCTCATATCCATGTATCGTGTCAGAACGAACTTTATCTACACTCGCCTCACTCTCATCCTGCTCACGGGATCCGACCCCTCCATCTGTTTCCGAAAACGTCGTCGAAGCTGAACCAACGTTACTTTCGGCGCTCGAGTGTTCCCCTTGGTCCTGAAGCAATGCTTTTGTAATTTGCATGATCTGCTCAGCCGTTAGCTCCGTCGATTCTTGAGAATCCAACGACGGATCAATGGACTCAGGTTGAGCCTGCTCTGCGACAGGCGCGGATGCGATTGTGCACTCCTCGATACTTGTGGATTGCTTGAAAGGATACTTCGAATTCTTGGGTGGGCCTGATGTGGGTGCGGGTGGAGACTGAGGAGCAGGAACAGGGTTTAACGGAGGATTTTGCACAACAGGAGGTGGTATCTGTGCCACTGTCGCGTGGGCCATCCGATAGTGGGAATTGAGATAGAAATGATGGTAGCTCATCTGTTGTGGATTTGTACCATCTGGCCAGGGAGGAGGGTAGCCCCAATGTGAAGTCATGTTCATCCTCGTTGCGGAAGTAGGAAGACCAACTTGAGCGTAGGGAGGGCTCATAACAATTGGTCTGGGAGGAACATAAGCTGTCACAAAATGGATATGTAAGCATCTTGTAGGACGGCAGACGGCGAAGCAACTTACGGGATGTTGTGAGTGTATGTTGCCGATAATAAGGCGATGGTCCGGTACGTGTTGTATTTGGAGCAGGATATGGAACAGATGCAAATGCTTTCTCTTTGCCTTTTGACGAAGGAGTTGTACTTCTGCTCTTGGACTGTGAGCCTGATGAGCCGTCGTCTTCCGCGTCGTATTTCTCCGAAGGTTCGATCACGACTCCATTATGCCTTCAACATGGGGTGATTGAGCCATGTTCAATATCGGCACAATTATGAAACGCGCTCACCGTGACTTCTGGTGTCTCCGAAGCGCATCTGTCTATGGACGATCCCTTCATATGCCGAAAATCATACATTGCATGAGCCCCACTTACTCTTGTAAAGTTGGCATCACATTGTGGACAAGCGCTAGAGGGGAACCATCGTAAGAGCAAGCCAGATATAGCGAAACAGGTAACGCACAAACTGGGCAGTGAATGTAATTTGGTAGTCCTCTGATGTCGCTTGAGATCGGCTTCACGCGCGAACTGCTTATTGCACCCATTGATTTTACAGGGCCAGACTCCAGTAACGACATTCTTCTTCCTTGAAGTCGTCTTCTTCTTTGCGGTTACATCCTTCTTGTCATCCGACTGCAGGCAATCAATCAGCCCTCGTCATTCATTCAGGCATATTTACGTCCACGCCAACTTACAGGTTCATTTCTATTCGTGTTCATCCGAACCATGAATTTTGGGCTGCAGTCCAAATGACAGCCCGATAATTAAATTGCAGGAATAATCGTCGGGAAAGCAGCTATAGATGCCTAAGGAGTTCGGCGGTAGCGTGGTGGATGGAGGATAATGTTTGATAGTCAAGCGATTGGTAAATTAACATTGATCCCGGCTTTTCCGTCCCGAAGCGCGTGTGCAACTGATACTTATACTATTGCAATTGATCAACAAATTTGTTGACGACTGTGACTATGGTTGAAGTTGATGATGTTTCGTTGGTAATATCAAGTCTCGTATCCCTTGTCCTTGCCACCAATTCGATGGAACTAGTAGCAGGCAACTCCGAAGCATTCTCAAGTAGAGTATGTTTGTCCTCGGAGTGTAAGTTGCCGTTGTATCACACTTATTATTATAATATTCATTGCCTGTAGTATCCTATTCATTTATTACAGCTCTCCCGAGACGGTCCTGCCTCAGCATTAGGTCCAAAATCAGATCAACATGTTATAAAATCACATCACATCGAAGGGATGCATAAATTACTATATTTGGGAGGATACACATATTTTCGACGTGCTCCACCGACACATCCACGAAAATTCAAAGAATAATGATATTCTGTTTTTACTGCCCGTAGCTAGTACACGTTTCGCGAACGACCGACTTACTACACATTGGGAATATCGGAGACGTAAATAACAATGCTACTAAGTACAACCAAGGAAAACAAGTTTCATGGTCAACATCTCCCGCAGCGTACAGTCCATCGGGGGTCTCCTTCCCAGGTGTACCCGACTGAATCAATGCGCCTTTTTATCTACTTGCGCTTCTTTGCAGGCGTCTCCTCTGTCTTTTCCTCACCAGCAGGGGCAACGGGAGCCTTTTCCAGAACCTTTTCCGGAACTTCAGATTTCTTGGTTGACTATGGAAAACAAGTAAGAAACAGACTCGGAAAAATTACAGCAAAAACTTATACCTGGACAACAGCAGGGGAAGAACCACCAATAACGCCAAAGAGGGCGGCAATCATGCCGAGGACAGTAAAGAAGGCAGCACCCAAGGCGACACCCGTCTCAGGCTGAGTCTTGAATGCGCCGACTGGATCTTCCTTCGCAGCGTCAATGAAGGTAATGGCCTTCTCACGGATGTAGCCAATGGGGTCTTCTTTGAAAGATGGAGTAGAATCATCTTCATCGTCATCGTGTGTTGCAGGTTTGTCAACGGCAACCTCGAGAGGCTTCTTGACATCGAAAGTTTCCTGGGCAAGAGCCTTGGCATCTTCGACGGAGTGTCCAATGTAAAGGTTGTCGAAGAGGATGTCCTCAGTCATAGTCCAAAGTTCAATGCCAACACCACCCTGAGAACGAAACATCAGCAAGTATATTCGAAAAGTTTAACCAGACTAAATTTACAATCTTAGAAAGAGACTTGACTGGAGTGAGATCCTCGAAGAAATTGGGGTTGGGGATCTTGCGAGGTGCCCATTCACCCTTGTAGGCAGGGTTTTCAATCATAGGCGCGTACCACTTGCCTTTGTAGTCAGGGTTGGCCTTGTAAGGGCTGCCAGACAGCATCAGTCATGTTCCCGTTTCAAAAGTACGGAAAAAAGCACCGTTTCCATTCACCGCAACCAGGAGCTTCAGTACACTTGGGGTTAGGGACAGTTGGAGCGATCCAGTCACCATCTTCGTCATCATCCCATTCCTCAGGCTTGGTGGCGTCTAAGTAGAAAGATCAGTTCAACAAAGTTGATGTATTAGCAAACATAACTTACCAGGGTCGGGGATAACCTGGGGCTCGCCATCGAGCCAGCCCTCGGGCTTATTGGCATCCTCATCGAGAATTTCGTAAGGTGCGTCTTCATCCCAGTCATCGGGCTTCTTGGCATCAGGGTCAGAAATCTGCTTCTCATCGACCCAGTCGGCAGGTTTCTTGTCCTCGGGGTCATCAATCTCTTTGGCGGGGTTAACAGGGGGTTCAAAATCTTCGAGCAGGTTGCCCTTCTTGTCACTGGATCCATTAAAGAGGACCTCGTAAGTATTATCGGGGCTGTATCATTATATCAAATGAAGCCAGTATTTAAAGCATGAAGCACCTACTTGACGATTAGAGTATAGAGGTTGGTAAGTTTCTCGATAGAGGGTCTGGGAGGGAGTTTGAGGTGTTTTTCTTCGTACTCGCCAGTCTTTGGGCTCTTGTGACGGAAGATAAAATGCACCTGTGGAACACAAATTCACTGAATTGGCATGACTTGATTAAGAATGAATATGTATGTACCTTGGTACCAGGACAAGTAAGGTCAGGACCAAACATGACTACCCAAGGGGTTGTGTCAGAGAACTCCTTGCCACTGGTTTGGAAGCCATCCTCGAGGAGTTTGACATAACCACCACCGCAATTACCGCCCTTCTGGTACTTGACCTCGTATTGGACGACGAGGGGCTTGTCGGAGAAGGAGATGGGTTCATCAAAGGGCGCAGAGATAGCATGATGTGCAGCCTTGCTCTTTGCGACAAGACCCTTGTCACCCTCGATGACGGAAATCAGAGGGTCCTCGACCTCCCACTTGCCGACGTAGCTGAAGGTCTCACCGCCGACAGGAGTCTTCTTGGTTGCTTCAGAGGGTGTCCAGCGCTCTGTCCAGTCTTCCGTGAACTGCTCGACAAAAGGAGCCTTGATAGTCGTGGGCTAGGAAGGAAAATCAGATGACTATGTACGTGATAATATTCAAGGACAGACAGTGAACGCGGGCTTGGGAGCATCTGGGTCTGAATCAGTGGCCAAGACGCCTGTAGCGGCGAGGGCAAAGACAGAGAGCACTACTCTTCGCATTGTATACGAAGGACCGGGGAAGTAAAGACACAAGGAAGGAATATGTAACTTGTAATTTAGACAGCCAAGTCCTAAATACTGCTCACACAAGCATACGTGGCATTATTTCTTACTCCCACACATCACGTGGACGCGATCACTACATTATCATATACACTGTCAGCTCCTCAAACGTACACGTCTCAGCCAAGAAGGTCTGCATGCCCGGACGCGGACAATGCCAGCTGGAACAAATTGAGCCAAGTCCGAGAAACGCTGAGCCGAGAAACCTACCACAAACTCGTCGTCCAGGTACTTCGACACCGCAATCTGATCGCCCAGACCCTTCCTCCGTCGCGTTTTCAATACAAGGTCCCGTGCGAGCGCTTGTCCAGAGGCTGGCTCTAATGGGCGAAGCTTGATACTCGTGTCCGTGGGATCACCTGTTCTATAGAGTTACTTCCATTAAGACCGTGGGAGAAAAATGTACCCACCTGGGACTATAGACCAGTGGTCAAAGACCTGCAGACAGAACGCCTGACCTTGTGTTGCAGTTCTCAGGTCTGTTTCGAAGCCATTCGCGTCAATCACCGGAATAAGTGCCTTGACAGTGTACAACGGCGACCCCGCTTTCGGTATATCCTGAGTGACGTGTCCACGACGCCGAGCAAGAACGGTGTACACAGCGGAGATGCAGTCCGCTGGTGCCTGGACTTCAACGTAGTAAATAGGCTCCATTAATCGGGGAGTCGCCTAAATTGGTATATCAGATTTTCCCCGGTAAAACAAAGTCTTACCCACCATCAAAAACGATGAATAACAAACCCGACGTGCGGTGGGAACAATTTGGCCACCACCGCGGAAAATCGGTTCTTGAGCGAGAGTCGCATCGAGTACTCGGAATTTGACATTTCGCATAGCTGAGAGACATGTTAGTGCTTCTCCACGGGTAGAAAGGTAATGGACACACGTTCATCGCACAAAGGGCCTTCTCGAGCACCCCATTGAAATCCTTGCTTGATATGCTCCTTCACGGTTCCTAGAAGTTTCTTGTCAACCTAGAGACATAAATCAGCGATGATCCGTCCAATTTGTGTCCTGAACGAACTTGAGACGGGAGTGTATCGTCCAGAAGGATATTCGGTCCATTCTCATCAGGCCCAAACGCCCATATTGATCGAGATGCAAGTAGATCCCATTGATATTTCTCCTCGAAGAATTTACCGCGTTCTTTGGCCGGCATACGCATATGTACACGGCCCCGCTCAATGTCTTCTGCAATACCCTTCTCCAGGGGCTCCGCGATGACCGTTATCTTGTTTCTAGAGGAACAAATAATGAGTGTTATTCCCCGAAGCGTTATCATGGACTCACTTCTTGTTCGGCGTGTCCGCATAGCATTTCAGTGCACTCGTCTCCAGCACAGTCTCACAGAATTTGGTAACAGGATCCGACACCTTGATCTCAATCTCAGAGAACAGCTTGCGGAGATCGTGCATCACGCAGTCAAGGTATAGTTCTCCTGTCCCAACAATGACGTGTTCACCACTTTCCTCGACCTTTGTCGACAAAAGCGGATATGACTTATTGACACTTCGCAATCCAGATAACATCTTCGGCAGTTCAGAGGGTGCGATGGGCTCAATTGCAACCTTCAGGACGGATTGTGTCATATGTTTGATAGGCCGGAAAATGTGGAGATCTTCCTCGATATCCATGGCGGCAAGAGTACCTGTCTTGGAGAGCGACGCGTCAACTCCGGCAATAAGGACCAAATTACCGGCAGGTATCTCATCAGCAGGAATGAAGTATCTATCGAACGATCAACATTGCCGTAGCGAGGTTCTAAGAATTCGCTCACCGCGATTGATGAATCCAAACATCTTCGATAGTCACCTTCATCATATCTTCTTCATCCTCCGGTGAATAACCTTCTCCAAGAACCTTGATTTGAGTGCCCTTTCTCAAAGTTCCGCTGAGAATACGCCCAAAGGCTCGGAACGATTGTGCGTCAGTAGTGTGGTATAGTTTCGCTATCTGAACCATTAGAGGGCCTTCCGGATCGCATGCCTTCATCGAAGCCGCCAATTCAGAATTCTGGGGACCGGTATATGTCGACTCGACCTTGACAGATCTCAAAAATCAATCCTAAGTGCCATAATCACAGCTGCCAAATCACCTTTAGAGCAGCACCTTCAATCGGCGAAGGAATTTTCTCAACAATCACATCAACCAACCCTGTTGCAGGCCCGAAGAACTGATCCAAGATAACCTTCAAAAGTGGCCGGACATCCATCTTGTATATGACAGGCTTCAGTTGGATTCCAAGTCCCTTCAATGTCTCCTTGAGATCCTCAGTCTCTTGGCTGAGCACATGGCTGTAGAGCTTGTACAGAGGTTCCATGATGAAAGTTACGAATGTGCGTGTATGTTCGGGGTCGGCGGGTTTGCGGGTGAATTTACGAGTCTCCGAGTTGAAGTAGATGTCACCCCATAGACGGGCGGCAAAAGACTTCACATCCAATTTACCTTTGAGTGAGTCAAGAACCATCCAAAGAGCAGAGAAAGAAATTAAGCCGTACCATAGGTATCTGCGTACATCTTTGCAAATGAGTGAAGCGTGAAGCACCAGTTCATATCTGTGCTTGCAAAAGCAACGTTTCCATTTTCAGGGCTCAACCTCAGTTCCGGGTCTGGGTCGATGGCGCTTTCAGAAAAGATCATTCAATGGATATAGATGTGAAACATAACAATACGACACCAACCTGATGAAGGTGTTAATCTCCTCGATAGTGTGCTTGATCTTATAATATGCGTCGGTAGGTTTAATACGGAGTTCGAGGATGAGCCGGTCAATTTTGTTCACAACAAGTGTGATTTTTACGCCCTCTTGTAGGGCATAGCGGAGAATGGACTCAGTGCCGACCATTAACTGCGAATACATCATTATTTGAATACGTCGTCAAGTACGGATGATATTGATATTCACTGACCCCTTCTACAACGTCGACGACAAGCAGGATGCCGTCAACAAGACGGATGGCTGAGGCGACTTCATCGACAAAGTTAACATGACCGGGGGTATCAATGAGATGCACAAGATGTGATTTGCCGGCCGTAGTAGAGAGGATGAGTGAAATTGGTGATGATTTTATAGATATTTCGCGTTCTCTAGATAGAACATGAGTGTCAGTATAGCGCATCTGAAAGAATATGCTCGTTATTTGTAGTGTGAACTCTAAAAGCATTACACACCGGTTTATCGGCGTCCCATATCAGCTTGTGCGTCTCGTAGACGAGCATATCCATGAGAGCGGTTTTTCCATGGTGCAGATGCCCCACGACGGCGACGTTGCGAATCATCTCAGGAAACCCAGTCATGTTCAACAAAAATCTGTTGGGTTCCTTAGACCAAAGATATCCCCCAGTGTTCCAACACCCCTCACCCTTTGTCAAACCGTGTTTCTGGCATGTCTTTCTCCTCCACTGTCCATTTCCGCACTTTGACTGGCGCGATAATAGGCTCAGACAGCGGTTGCGCGTCCTCCTCCTGCACCATGGTTTCAACGTCAGGCCCATAGACTTCGGACGCGGATGGATAGTACTGCTTGTCCTCATGTAGAATGACCGCGTTATGTGTTGGAACTTTTCAGAATGACTTTAGTAATGATCCTAGTGGGATAAAAACCCAACAAATACCATCGACCTCCATTAACGCCTCTTCTTCTTCCTGTTTCTGCCGCTCATCATCGAATCCTTCAAGAGGAGCAGTTTCTGGCTGTTGTCCATATTGCTCCTGAAGGATCTCATCCTCGTCGTCCGAGTCGAGGTCGGCACCGATGTAGTTTCCAAACTCATCGTAGTCCTCGAAAGAAGCCATGGCGCGGACCAAGAAAAATTATGGGATAGAATTGGTGGTAAGTTAGCCAACACACGATGTTGTGTACTTGGGCACGAGAGGGTCGTCAGAAGCGCCCAAGGGGGATGAAGAGGTCGACGCGAATAATTTGTGACTCCGGTCACGTTTCTGTTAACAAGTTGTTCACAACTTCAAAATTCACTGTTTGAGAACAACCATTTCCTGGCTCGTATCGCCAGGATGTCTCTCTCAGATGAAACACTGAGAAAGGTGTCTTATATTCGGTCTTGCTCGTCATGACAATCCCTTGATGCTGCTGTCGCGTTCAGATCTTGGTCCAAATCCAACAAACTGCGGTTCAATCACAACGAGCTCTACAAATCACTCAGCAACAGACTGCTACCAAAGATCGTGAACGTCGTATCTTACAGCTCACCATCGATGAGATTAGCGGGATAGAGGAGGAT
Organism: Termitomyces sp. MG148; assembly: GCA_003313785.1. NCBI lineage: Eukaryota > Fungi > Basidiomycota > Agaricomycetes > Agaricales > Lyophyllaceae > Termitomyces > Termitomyces sp. MG148. The sequence goes on along the minus strand of QLOM01018630.1, from coordinate 26,428 downwards.
GTAAACTTGTACAAGGGTGTGGGGAAGATGTGCGCCGCTATTAGCTTGTAGCGGTGTCATACTCACTTTTCTATAGGTTTATGCTTGTACCTCGTAAAACTATGGAGATTGAGCTTAAAACACAGGAAAAGGAATTGGCAGATGATATTTCCAATCTAAATAAAAAGGTGCATCCGAATCTATTTCTATCTATCCATAGCTCAACCTTGATTCCAGTCAAAATACCTAGAAAAACAGCTGAACGATGCGCAGTCTCAGCTACGTGATATTGTAAGCTCTTTCATTATTTCAGAAGCGGCAAATTACTGATAACATTTTCTTCAGTTCCATCATGCACCTAACAAGCCATAAAATTGTACCTGTGCTCAGGTCAAGAGCTAAATTCATTGTTATTTGTATTGCCACGCATTCCATGGTCATTGCGCTGTGGTAGTGTCGAAGATAGCTACCAACAGAAAAGCAGCGAGATATGTCGAGATGAAAGGTATTGAATATATGAGCGGTTATGAATATCATAGATATTCAAACCTTGGAAGCAAGTTGACAATCAATTATTAATCACCAATGTGCAGAAATGTCTGTGCATATTCTCTTGTTGGCATCGAGGACTGTAAGGATGGGTGTGAAGACAGAGCGGTGGAATGGACCCCTCATTTCATCAGAAGATCCTTCATAGATCTCAACCTCTACCTTGTCGTGTATATATATACGGCTTCTCGCGTGCCGAAAATACGAGGTTCTTTTTTCTGTTTTGCATCATATCAGCACCGAAATCTATTCACTACTCACATCTTTACAAAAAACGTATTCATAAGTAATCGGATTAGTTACCTACAGCGATCAGAAGTGGCGCAAGTTGAAAACCAGTGATAAAACATTGTCATTGTTCCCAACTGCTTGAAATATTAGGGATTATGTCACTGGTGACGCGTGACGTCTAAAACTATAACCAATACCGTTGTTTCTCGTCCTTTGAATGCGTGCGTGGAAGATACGTAATGTACAAACAGTGCACGAGTTAATTGGTAACATAATATATTCTAGGAAGGAATCTATGACAGTCGTTCTGGCGATCGTTATTACCGTTTAGCATATCTAAGTAGGCGAGAGGCGACTTTGTAATGAGAGGTAAGTTTAAATACTTCACACTTCCAGGAGAAAATTGCTTACTGATCGTGCATATAATATTGAAAACTGGACAAATATGACATCAGCGAGTGAAAAGCAAAAGAAAGAGGTGGATATTTACCAAAGAAAGAGAAAAGAATGAAAGCATCCCTCCATCGCAAAGAGTAGCTTATGTTTAGAGGTTCGTAAAACTGATCTCCTACTGCATATTGACAGTAGCGGCATGCAAACGTGTCATTCAGGTTGTCAATGTAACCACCAAATTTGTCTACGAATGCTTGACCCCAGTCTGCACATGTCTGTCCTGAAGGTGGGTTGAAGACGGCAAACTCGTCGCTCTTGCACTTGATAATAAGGCCACTACAGCAATGTGAGAATGTCAACCAATGAACAAATGATTGCCACGTACTGCAACTCAGTTGAGACCATAGCCGCCAAAGTACGAGTATAGGGATCGAGCTCATAGATCCAAGATCTCCAGAACTTGAGGAGGGTGGGGTAGGGAATGGTGACACCACAAAACTGGGAAAGTACCAATCCAAGGAAGGGGTTAAACAGTACAGCAACCTTGCATTGAGTGTCAGTTTCTGGGTTCAACCACGGCCAAATTGCGAATGTTACCTGAACACTGGGAGAAAGCGCAGCAACTAATTGTCCTAAAGAAACACCAAAGAGTAACATGAAGATAATGATCAAAAGTTGGAACCCAGTTCCATTAACACCAGCGGTGCCTTGACCAAAGCCAATGGGATAGACCTGATACGGGTTAAATAAGGGTCGAGAATGAAAGAAAGCAGATATTTGACGTACCATGAGAGCCCAATAAACGATAGCACAAAGAATACTGTAGGGAATTTCTCCAATCAACTGACTCGCAGCAAAGACGTACGGCGAATAGATTCGACTTGAAGACTCTAAGAAAATATACTCGAACATGGTACTAGAGGGGGAAGAAACAAGATTTCCATACCTCGAATGAAGACACGTCTGTTAAAGATGAACAACGGCTCAATCTGGGACATGACAATGGCGGGCAAAACAACAACCCAGAAACTGATTTTCTCTTCAGCGGGGGAAACTAATCATGATGGCGAAAAACTAACATTGCGAAGACTCGGAACTGAAGGTCTCGTGAACTGTTCCCGACTTGAAGGAAGCAAAGAGAGATGAAGAGCGAGATGAATGCAGACACGAAAATACGGGTGAAGATATATTCCGGAGACCTCCAAAGCGCCAACATATTCCTTTCAGAGACGATCCTCAGTTGATACATGATTGACGTTGCATCTGATAAATAGTAAGTATATCAACGTCAACATGCTGGAAGTGGCGTACAAGTACTCGTATTCTTTCTGTCAATGACGGGTTTTGCGAGTCCTCTTTCTTTGATTTCTTTGATTTCTGCCATTGCTTGCTTGCACTCTGGAGAATTCAACCAAATATCTTTCCAGTCACGATCACCAACTCTTGGAGTCACTCCAGCACCGATCGCCTCGAGCATGTACTCAGCGGGATTGACGTTGGGAGGGCAAACTGCACCGTTCCGGGCAAAGTAGTCGCGAATGATGTGCGAGTCATGGCCAATGTCACCGAAATACACGGTCTCACCCCCACGTTCAAGAAGTAACAAACGATCGAAGCTTTCAAACAGAAGAGAGGAAGGTTGATGGATTGTGCAAAGTATAGCCTGTCCTTGATCGGCAAGCTTTCGCAAAAAACGAACAAGGTTCCATGCACTGAAATATCAAGATTAGACCAAATCGAGAAAATGTCAGCCTCCGCACCTTTGGGCATCCAGACCTGACGTAGGTTCATCCAGGAAAAGAAGTAATTCTGGCTTGCTAGCGAGTTCGACACCAATTGTGAGGCGCTTGCGGGCTTCGACATTGAGACTGAAGACCAGAGCCTCGGTGAGATCCTGTAGTTCGAGAAGTTCGATTATCTCCTCGACGTAGGCGTCCTTCTCCTCGATTGGAACAGAGGCCGGTTGTCGAAGGTAAGCCGAGAAGCGCATAGCTTCACGAACTGTGGCAGTTCCTTCGTGAACATCCATTTGTTCGGCTGTAACGTAATTTGAAAGATTAGGACAGAACATAGTCGAAGTGACGCACCATAAGCTGTGCCACGAGCAAAGTCAGAATTCAAGGGTCGACCATCAACAAGAATGTCACCAGTAACGACACCAATGTTCTTGCGCTGCGCCAAAACATCAAGACAGGTCGTCTTTCCAGCTCCGCTGGCACCCATAAGTGCTGTCAGAGTTCCAGGTTTGACATATCCAAACACATCATGAAGGAGACGCCTTTGACCGCTCGGAGTGGGCACATGATAATTGAGTTTCTCCCAGGTGAAAGCTTTCTGATGAGATTGAATAGCCGCTCTGCATAGCAGACAAACCATGAGAAACAATGGCTTTGAAACTGCGTAACATGCTTACTTCTCTTGAGTAACCAAGTATTTATCATCATTATCAATGTTCTTTTCAAGGTCGTCGGAAGGTTGATGCCTTCTTTCCTTGAGGGCAGCGTTACGCTTCTTGACTTCCTCAGATTCCTTTGCAAATATTCTGATCGAAAAATTTTGACCATATTGCTACCTGAACGTCAATAAAATGGCAAACATGTAAATTCCAAAAAGCATACCGGGTAAAACTCGAGAGCCAGAATCTGAGTAATTTGAAAAGCAAGCATAAAACCGATCAGGACTACGAAGTTACGACGCCAAAGGTCAGCGGTGTCAATGTTATAGCCGACCTTGAGGTAAGCCTTTCCGGGAATGATATTGCTGCCGCTAGAAGCACCGAACAGAGTGCAAGCTTGATTGGGTCCCAAAACGTCCCTGAATAGAGTTGAGCTGAATATGATGAAAAACTTTGGACACCTACGGATATTTTGTGATTCCAAATCCATTCCTTGGAATTACTGAGTTTCCATCGCAAGTAAGCTAGAGAAATGCTTTTAACGAGACTTCCAAGCTTAGCAAGAAGAAATTCTACCGAAATACGCATGAACTCGTTTTCCATGCATCCTTGCCAAGCTGTAAAATCTGAGATATTGGGCCTCTGCGACATGTTATGGTGCTCACCATAAGAAACAGGGTTGATGTAGTACTAATGAGAGTCAGTCAAATGAGAAGACACTTGATCTTATTGAACCCACAATCCAGAAGAGCCAGCGCTTCATGCTATCGACCGGAATAATGTAGCCGGCATACTGAACGCTGAAATGACAAGTCATTATTTAGCAATACTCAACTGAAATCGATACTCACAAGTTCGGAATGAAGAACACAGCGAGACGAAAGGCAGCATCAAAATTGGAGCAGATCAAACCGAAAGTCCGGAAAAATCCCTGCATCGACAAGTATGCAACGTAGTTGAATATATGGAACGTAAAGAAGCCTCCGGCGGAACTGTGAAGACCAGAAAGGAAATATATGATCAAGTTGAAGATGAGAACCCTAGAGGCGGAGAAAGGCAAATCTGAAAGGGTATTCGCCAATGCGATGGCTGACGGTCGATACATGCTATAACTGGTCTAAACAAATCATGGTTACGCTGAATGAAGCAAAAGAAATCAGATTTTCCCACCTGTTTTCGGAGGATGGGACGACCAAGCATTTGCATGGGCATCTCACCGAACGCATCAAGACAAGTTGTAAGTAAAGCAGCAAAGATAACACTTAAGATTGTGTGAGAGATACTACTGACGAAAGTCTCAACGAACCCTTACCTTCCACGCGTGAAAGCGCCGGCGGAGGTCAGGGGTTGATTGTAATAACCAGAACCAATGACGAAAGCGAGTGCCTGGAGATCAGATCAGGATAGGAATAACACTTCAGAGAAAAGGCCAACTTACGATGGAAAGTGAATAACTCGTGTACAGTTGGAACCGATCCTGAATTCTGGTTTGGAACTGACGCACAGCGAGGGCGCGAACCTGACCAGAAAATCCAAGAGTGTAAGGACTCTTCTTTGAGACACCCTTTTTCTTGTCTGCTGCAACAGCGACACGGAACGCTTCCTGATCCGTTTTTTCGGTTTCCATGAGCTCCTTGTAACGTTTAAGATCTTCCTCCTTCTCATAGGTATAGGAAGATGACAGATATGCGCTCTCGAGGGCAGAAGGAGAAGAGGGAACTTCTTGCTCTGAGCGTCCCGGGGCGAATTGACGTTCGTTTGGATCTGTACAGCCAGTGAGGTAATCGGCAGTGCTTTGACGTGGAAGAGGCTTGTAGCCGAGGTTTTCAAAGTAGGCACGGGCCCCAGTCGGTGGACCAAAGAATACTTGGCGACCCTCATCGAGGACAAGCACCTTATCGAACAGATCGTATATACCCTCGCCGGCTTGGTATCTATTGGGGAAAGATCTTAACACAAAGTTAACAAGGAAATTAAATGACATACAGAGTGACAAAAGTCGTCTGGCCAAGGACATCAGTCATTATCCTAAGCGATTTAACAAAATCGAGAGCCGTCGACGCATCCAGTCCTCGAGTAGAATTATCCCAACACTGTACACGCGCACGAGTCGCCATCATTTCCGCAATACTAACGCGCTTTCTTTCCCCACCAGAAACACCCCGTACGAACTCGTCGCCGACAAGAGTCTGTTCGGTGTGGGAAATGTTGAGCATCTTGAGCAACGTGTCCAGAACCTGTTGATCAAACTCTTTTTTAGAAACACCAGGTAGACGGCCATTAGGACCAGGTGTTTTGCTTGAGACCGGTATCAGCCTTGCTACACAACCACCTAACTCAGGAACTCACGTTGAGAGGGCAAAAGCCAGGGTCTGTGCGACGGTCAGTGTGGCAATATGTATATCGTCTATTGGCACTCGCGGGTTACTTAATATTTTTGCAGATCATTTTATTTGCTCACCTTCTTGATTATAGACCACCTCGCCTTTGTAAGTTTTAGCTATTTCTTCCGCAGTAATTCCAGCATACAATACAGTGCCACCAACAGCTGCATATTCTTCACGTTGGTTGGATATTGCTTTGAGAAAGGTAGTGCAACCAGAACCGGGGCAACCAAGAACAAGACACATTTCACCAGGCTTCAACACACCGGACGATCTAAAGAAACTTGTTGGCCATAAACGGTGCGCTATATAAAAGAGGCACCAACTTGTGAAGAATAGTCCGTGTAGGCATCTGTGACTTGGACGGGAAGAGAGGGGCGATGAAACTCCATAGCCAAAGTAAAGGTCCAAGAAAGAAAGAAACAACAGCGCCTGTCAAGCAAATTAGGAACACGAGTTTGAACGCGTAAAAAACTACTTACCGCCGAACGTACCCACATAGAACTGATAATCACATCAGTCAGGAGATGCTGATAAAAGGGAGATAAGCCACACTTTATGATCAAGTCCCCCCATGACGTCGACTTGAAGGTTTTCCCAAGTCACACCCACGTGCTATGAAGAGTTACATGCATGTAAGGAGGCAGGTAATGAAGGACACACCTTGTGCTTGATGCCAGCAGCCTGGTTCGCATCGTTTGAAGACGTTAGATAATCGCGTAGGTCAAACTGCTCGGTCGCCGCTGGTTCTGCTTTTTCGAGATCGGGACTAGGCGAGCCCACGGTCTTCTCACTCAGTGAAAATCGTTTTCTGCGAACCTCTTGGGATTGGATGCTGAGTTGACGGGCGAGAGCATTGAACTGTTCCTCAGCGTCGACGACATCGACATGGTGTGCGGGGGTCGAGGTGCCCTCGTTAATGGTGATGTTGTCAACGGGAGTTCCAAGCATTCACCTGTGAGGACCGGGCGAGGGGACTGCGATTCTGACACAACATATCAACGCTTTAATAGGCTGAACTGTGCTGAATAATCGGAGGCCGGAAGTGTGTCTCCTGGAGATTTGTAACTTCATTAACCGAACCATTCGGTACTTCGCCATAACAAACTTCGAATGATTTCAAATGACTCCCGCGACGACGGGTCCATCGGTCCGTTTGCACCTCGTTTTGTAGCACATAACCTCTTCTTATCTTTATGGTTAGCCAGATCACCGGCATTTGAAGACTTACGAACCAATCGCCAACAATGATTTGCCTTCGGAAGCGCATGCACGGCACGAGTCAAGAAAAGAGAGAGATTTGCTAATACACGCTTATCTATTCATTACTTAAGCAGGTGAATTTTATTTTTACATATGTACTTAAGTGTGTTTTGTTGACTTTGTTGATAATTTGATCACTACCTGACTTACTCTTCTCCTACGCTACAGATCACGGAATCAGCACTCAAATTTCTTCCTTGTAAGTGGTTGAGGGGCCGAGACTCATCACAGTCTGGAACGACCCAACTTTGTTTGTAGACTCGCGGTCCTCACAAGAACAATTTTGATCGAAAATACTGGCTGTCTACGTAAGATGTGCCTTGTCTAAATCTTACCTGGAACAGGAAAAAGTGTGGCGGCCCATGACTTCACAATCCAGGTATGGCACGCAACCATAGGCCGGCCGTTTGTACTGTTCTGTCGCAGACACTTGCGTCAACTGATATCCCGAGTACGACGCCGAGCTTGATCTGTTCATCATTGATATTTGGTACTATGGCAAACCACTTCATGGGCCTATTGGGAGCCTCGTTCAACGTTTTAGACCTCCTGGCTTACTCCTGATCTGGTTCTGGGATGATAGAAGTAGGACGCAAGGCTTGATTAAGATTTTTCTGGACGTAATAGGCTAGAGCCGCGAGGAACGTACTTGTATCCGAAGCTCTGACACTCAACATCAACAGTCCGCCCTTGCCGCCCTTACCGTGGAGCTGACAAACTGCCAGCTGCATTTCTTCCGTTTGTGGTATCTGTGTAATACCCGTTTTAAATAGCCCCCATCTTTCCACAGCTTTTTTGATCCCATGGTCTTCTTAAGCGCCGCCGCTTTTTTATCTTTCGCCCTTCTCATATCGGCGCGCAATACGACTTCAAAGCGGGGTATGGCGTTCTCGGCAGCAGAGACGCCGGGAGACATTATCAATGCTAACCAGACCAAGAGCCAGATTACTTGGCAGTACGATTGGGGCAGCATCCCGCCAGAGTATCTAGTTGCCGATGGAATTGAGTACATCCCAATGCAATGGGGATCTGCCAACATTGAGGGGTTCGCAGATGCAGTACAGAAACAAGGAGCTAAGACCATTCTAGTGTGTCGTCCTAATTTCGATTTCTGTGGCGAAAACCTCATATCTGAGAAGGCGTTCAACGAACCTGACTTTGATCAAGAGTCAAATATACAGCCTTCGGAGGCCGCTAGCCTCTGGAAAAAATATCTCGAGCCGATGAAGGCGAACGGTATTCGTCTTGGTGCACCCGCAGTTACATCGAATGGTCAACAATGGCTAGCACAATTCGTGCAAGCATGTTCTGATTGCTCTATCGATTTCATTCCTTTGCACTGGTCAGTGCTGGTGAAGGGGTGATCTTCAATATGCTGACCATTTATAGGTATGGCGACGGAGTAGAAGGTTTCTATAACTACCTTTGGCAGGTTCATGGTACCTATCCGAATATCTCTCTTTGGGTCACGGAATTTGCTTCGACGTCGTCGAACGCCACTGGTGAGTCTAGTAGAAAATATTTGTATCTGTGAGTAAATGCTTGCAGAGGTCGCCAATTTTCTGAATGCATCGATCGCATACATGGATACATTACCCTGGATTGAACGTTATGCCTGGTTCGGTTACTTCGTGAGTCCATGTTAGAGATTTATACTTTGAAAAAGTTGTCCTATACTATATATACAGCGGCCAAGAGATACTGGAATATACAGTAAGTTGTTGTACACTCTAAACAATTTCTCATGAACCGGCTGTACAGACCTTCTTGGAGCGGACGGTAGCCTCAATACACTCGGGCAGATATATGTTGGGGCCAAGACCGTTCATACTCAAATAATTTCTCAAACAGCCACCAAAACATTCACTTCTGTCAATGGTGCGGACAACCCGACGCAGGGTCTTGTCACGACGTTTCCTTCATCTCCCAACGCTGCTCCTCGAAGATGTATTCTCTTTGGGGCAGAAGGACACCAAGCCCTGGGCTTTGGCCTTGCCATTCTTGCATCCCTCATTGGAGCGATTTGGACTTTCTTCTAACTTAGCTCGCGGTCAATGTGGTGCCAATCTTGCACTGACATTACTTATCTCGAACCATAAGTGTGCATGTTACCTATTACATAAATTATAGGCAGCGATTATAACATTAATTTTTGCGACACGGCTTTCTCTCAACCGTAAGTGCGAGTCGAGGGAGGGCCAAGCAATCTTCAGGGCACCCACGAAGGATGCATCACCATCAACGCTTCCATCTCAACATCTCCGTGGTCCGAACCGTGATGAAATGACAATGTCTAGACAAAATCCCGGAACTCTCTGTATTATGACCAACAAACATACAATATCAGAGAACAAGAACGCATCAAATATATCTCAAAGATAGATCTCAACTTGGGTTTGCGAACTCTGACCTGCAAATTACAAAAATTAAAATCACTTTCCTAATTTAGCTGCTGACCAAGCATGGGAGTGAGTTGGTGGGTCGATGGAAACGAAGAACCCCGCCTGCCATGAAGGCGATTGCAAGCCTCTCATTACTCGCTATTGTGCATAGAGCTCTTGCGCATGGTGACCACGGGGGACAACTAGGTGCCAAGCCTGGCGAGACCATTAAGCAGTATGCTCAGCGACACGTATGTGCCTGGTTTTATCCGCCAGTTCAATTCATGTATCATGTTATATAGATGTCTTCAGAGCATCATATGTATGGTTTTCATTACCCAATGCGTCTCGTCAATGGCCTGATTCTCCGTACAGCGACTCCTTTGACACACGAAGCTTCTTCATGCTGCACGATTTGAACCGGTTCGTGGTCGTATGCACCGCGTTTCGTCCCATAGCCTCATTCCTGACAGCGATGGATATTGGGAACGAGATGAAATCGAAGCCGTATACGGTGTTCATCATGTTTACGCTACGAAGAAATCGCCGGTTGGTTCTATGTTGTTTCAATGGATCATTGACTAAGTCACGTTACAGGATGAAGTAGCGCACCAGAAGAAAGCAGATCATATTGTTGACACCGTTCTTCGTGCCTTGGATCTAGACCATGATGGACGTGTCTCTCCGGAGGAGTTGGAAAAGGTCGGTTTAGACGGCCTCCCCAACTTTGATGACCTTGGTGCCGAAGGTCATCATTACGACGTCGAGAGCGGTAAGTGACGTTGGTGGCATTCTCATGGACAGTGCAATATTTAATTACTTGACATCAGAATTCTTCCTACATCATGAGGGTCAGTTGAGACATTCCCTTACTTCTCAAAAGCTCACGCGGTTTCTGTAGAACAATACCACTCAACACCAGAAACTCAAACTGACGAATCGTACAGCCACCCCGAAGATTTAGAGCACTTTGCCGCCCATGAACGTATTGAGCGTGAAGAAGCTGAGAGGGAAGCCAAGTTCCAAGGTATATCTGTCGAGGAAGTCCTCCGAGACCACCAACACGTCGACACCCCGCCTCCAACTGTTGCCTCTGAGAACAACAAATCTGACCCTGATTCTTCTCATCCGCATGGAGAACAGATTGAGGCCGTACCTCCGGTGCAGGAGCCTCCACTTCCACCCAAAGTAACTCGTGTGCCACCACCCGAGAAACAAGATCCCAATATCCGTTTTAAAGATGCCCCAGCTCAGGCAAAACGTAAGGGAGATTGGGGAGAGGGAGGTTACAGAGCACCCACAGAGCCTAGTGATAGGCTAAGGAGAAACTTACCTTATAAGGTGTGTTGTTTTGGTTCTATGGCCGCAGGAAACTGAATCGCTGACGAGTAGAACCGAATGCAGTACAAATTCCGCCGCAATTGGGGTGACTTCTAGACTGTCTGGCGCACGGGCTTGAGTGAATTGTCCTATTATTATTATCGGTTGGGTTGCACAAATAATTCTGCATTTGCAACAGCTCAGAGAGTATGATTCCTTCATGTTTGAGTCAATCTTGTTGTATCCCATAGCATTATAGTCATCCTTGGTTCTCGTGGTCGCAAGAATGGAACAAATAACTATATCGAGGTATCATAAAAATCGGGGAATATGTGTCGTGAGGAGTTTGTTGCTGTCAGACTCATCGTCCATCAAACATGTCATCCAAAATACCCTGCTCTACCGCCTCCCAATCGACATTTCCTCCACTGGCATAAACGCTCTCATATGAAGTTATGCTCACATTAGAGAAGAATGGAATCAAATCTCGAATACTCTCAATCTGTCGTAATGAATTCAGCATCGGACGGCGTAAGGAGTGCTGATCAGTTGAAGTCGTCAACGAATTAGGTACCATAACTCCGTTCGCACCATCCTGGCACGACGTACGTCAACGGCACACAACCATAAGACAAGAGCAAACATACATCGACGGGAAGAGCTCCTGCAATCTCGGCAAGTTGATCCATCATGGCTTCGGGGAACCAGTTATCAGGACGGTATATTGCGTCAACTGTGTCAGTGACGAAGATCCATTGATGTCTGAGTATGAAGGTTAAGCATGTCTGGACTGCGTGGATTGATAACGAAGGGTTTACATCTGGAACTCCTCGGTTTGAAGGACTAGCAGTAAATCTAGGCATTTGCTCGCTGCGAGGACCAGTTGTAGGTCTTCTGATCCATCGAGAGGTAATGCAGTTACGGCTTGCTCAAAGACACGATACTGAGTACAGAGATCACGAATCAGAATTGAGGACTTTGTTTCAAAGACAAAAACCCACTAGTTCCGTTAGGAGCACAGGCCAAAAGCTTGTCATATTATTCGGTGAAAGCCGACATAATAACACCCGAATGCATAGAAAAACTTCACACTGTACAATGGGGGTCGTCACATTTCTGAAAATGTCAACCAGCTTCTCTTGGATTGTTGGAAGTTGCGCCAAGAAGTGATTCTTTTCTCCAGCGAATAAGATAAATGAAAGTCTTCGGACATTATGAGACCGTAGCAGCATTTCGTACTCCCTATTTGTAAAGATGTTCGCTGAAGGAGCTGTCGCTACTTTTGCTACAAAATTGGTCAGCTTTTTACTGAAGCATCCAATGGTCACAGCACATACAAAGTAACTCGGGGAAGGCAGCTTTGTCAGCATCAAACAAAACTTTGACAATGGGAGTCCATGGCTCTGCGACGCATGCAATGCAATTGAATAACCTGTTATCGTTTAGTAAGTCTGATACCGGGGTCTTCCAGGCCTTGATAGCGGATGGAATTTTGGCCATCGCTTGTATGATTGCGAGGACAGGTGGGTCCAGATCCAACGGCCTGATACCTTATGGTAAGTCATCGGACAGCTGTTACAGTCGAGAGACCGACCTTGTTCTTCCTCTCATTGCGGGATTTACGACATAGTAGATAATGTTGTTACACGCTGAAAGTATCTTATCATTGTCTACCAGAAACTTGCGCAAGTTTGGTAAGACAGAGAACGCCACAAAATTATTAATCTGTCAAATAATCATGGTCAGTGTCGACTCGACCTCTACCCATGAAACATCACTTGTGAGATCAATTCTGTTGAAGCCCCGGGTTTAGCTGAATCTGAAGAAACAAGCATATTCGTATCCTGTTTCTCGTCACTCTTGTGGTCTAGAAGACCAGTCATAAAAGAGCTGGATCTATGATAACAGTGAGACTGACCTTGTCCAGGAGCGGGAGAATTTCGGTCATTGTTGCTCAGGGATTCTTTCGTAGTACGACGAATCCACGATCCCTGGTCAAATGAGCGGCCGACGAACATTACGCTAGAATCGAGAAGTTTTCCAAAATTGTCCTATTAAGACGGACGATGAGGACCTATATACTTTAAAAATTTACAACAACGCGCCTGCAACTCTTTGCGTATCCGACGATCTTCCATGAACGTTGTTTCAGAAACTTTTTCAGACAACACAGTGAGGCAACTGGTCGCAGGGTCAGCCGATATTCACAACTGGGTCTGAATACTTTACCTGAGAGCTGCAAAGTTGTGTATCTTGAAATCCCGTGTACTGCCGACAATGTCTTTAATTAGTTGCAAGAAACGGCCCCACACTTGTATGGCTATTGGTCCTTCTAGTCGACGTAGATAATGTTCAAGAAATTTGAAGAGTACCCCTTCAGTCCTGAGGAGAGAAAGTGAGATAATCTTCCAGAAGATGGCTTGCCATGGTTTTTACAAGTGCGGATTTATAGCCTGTTTCCTGCTCCTCTCATTGACACCTGATATACGACAAGATATACTCTCGCAAATCATGTGCACGGCGTTTTGAGCACTAGCAACAAGCACATCAACGAGTTCGAATGCGGAATCTGAAGAAGCGTCCGGATCCTGAAAAACGATTATAAAATTGTGGACTTGAACGAACAGGATGACAAAAGCACCTACAGAAGTTCGACTCCAACAGTCCACAACCGATTCAAAAACCTCAACAGCTTTAACGTGGAACAAGTGCTCTAAAACTCGACGGCACCGTACCCGCGTCCGATTATAGATCATTGATAGCGAGTCATCCCTTGATGTCCATGTCGATGGCGTCGTCCAAGGAAGCATTGCCCAGATAGAATACAAGACCCTAATTCCTTCGTCAAGAGATCGATATGCTGGTGAACGAGCCTTGAGATAACAACACGATAAGCAAGAGGCACGAAGCATGAACACAAAACTCACCGTGAGCATTTGATCGGAGATTTGTTGTGTACTTTCTGACCCAAAGACATTAGACACGTAACCCAATAAACCGCTGTTCTCAGTCCCAGTCTTATCTTGCGGTACAGATTCCTCTTCCGTTGAGCTCAAATCCGCAGTATAGGCGAGACTGAGCAGTATCATTCGCTCCAAACCGTTAAGAAGCATGATCATTTCCGCATCTGTGACGCTCAAGAAGGAATCCTGAGCAAAGTCTTGTGCTTGCGACGAAGTAATACGGACGTCCTTCAGCGACAGGGTTAATAGCCGACATAGACAATCATTCAAAGGGTTAACAACAGCCTGTAGTGCTGGTTGGAACTGTGGTACAGCCATGAGTATGAAGTCAAGCCAATGTTGCAATACAGGGCGGTTTGGTCGAACGGAAATGCCATCCACAAGAACCTGTATCAGCAAGGAATTGACCGAGTACTGCCGAGTTTCGGGTTCAATGTCATGACCTGATTGACTACTAATAGGACCGCTACCGTCATGTGCTGGCCAGGCTGCTGAATCAGGAGAGGTCAAAGCAGAAATGAGTGAGTGTAGCAGATGTAAAAGCTTGTTCTGGAGATCGAGGCGGTGCCAGTGAACACAAAGATAGAGCTTTCCAATGACAATGGCTTCGATGCTGTTAGTAATACCATCAACATCCCCACGAGCGACGACGGCCTGGAGTAAATCTACAGCCGTAGACTGAATTATGGCGTTGTTTGGAAGCATGGCTGGGGCCCGTGATTGATCTGGCTCAGATTGGATAAACCTGAGAAGGACTCAGATGGTGCCTAGGGTTAAGAAGCGGGACGTACCATAGAACTATCTCGATCAGGGCATCAAAATAGCTCACGTTTGGATCAGATATACCGCCTTGATAGAATTTGAGAATGGGGATGTGGACTTCATCGTGTCTACTCACTAGCTTCAACTCTTTGAACGAGACCTATATGGTGCGAACGTCGGATTGGGGTTGCTTTTGCGGTTTTTGCAAAACCTTGTCCCCCGAAGCGAATTATACACAGAAGCAACTCAAGGAGATAATTCATGTAGCGCTGGTCAAAGGGGCATTCATAGAAGAAAGCTTGGATTTCTCTTCCATTGACTTTTGCAGGTGAAAGGATGCGTCGTACATTTGGATCCAGGAGCTCAAACAAAATCGGATCAAGGACACTGGGACACATTTGGACCTTCAATTACCGCGAATTTCATGATGCAACGCACCGTAGGTAGGATCTCAAGCTGCATCGCATCCAAGTTTCACCAATGCGCCGTAGATTTGGATCATCGCTTTTCAAAGTCTCAAGCACAATCATCATTGGAACCTTGAAGCGGAAACCAGGAAGAAGATTATCCTCTAACGCCATCTCGTCAGAATGCGTTTAATTAGGGGAAAGAATACACACCTGTCAGCCTCCACAAAACACCGAAAACTTCATAACACTCGCTTATGTTTCGCGATTCTGGAGAAGTCATTGTTTGGGCTACTATTGACTCGACATGGGAGCGAATTGTTGCGGCCTCCAATGACCAGATGAGATTGACAGCTCGAACATGATACATTGCGTAATTTGCGCAGAGGTATTTGAGCAACTTAGTGATCAATGTAAACATAGTCGGCCTATTATCAATGAAAGGTCTGGGAACCAAATTGGTATTTTGGTGTAAAGCAACGATGAGCGAAACACTTCGGTCGACGGTTGCGAAGTTGGCCGACTACATATACGTAATGGCCAAGTTAGATGTTTGTAGCTCTCGTACGTTGATGTACCAACCTCGTGTTCTAGCGCCTTGAGAATCGATTGGAGCCACTCGTCAGGGTTCCAAGCCAATGTCACCAAGGCGGTGAGTCTACTGGATATTCTGTCGAGGAGCGAGAGACTCAGAGAAAAGACCTCCCGGAGAACAATGATATCTAAGGAAGAAGTGGTCAATGCCTGTGCGCAACAACGAGTAATCGTCGCTAGGCTTTCGAACGCTGAAACGAAAGGAACAACCAAGGAGTCGGAGACAGATCCAGATATCGCTATAGGATCAACGCCATAGAAACTACAAGCGAAGAGATAGGGACGTTGCGTCGTCCGTTTCGCCTCAAGTGGTCCCGTCAGATCAGGTCGTTGCATTAGGGCAGAATGTGGTATATGAAGCAGCATTTCTTCTTGCAGCAGAAGAACTTCTTTTATTAAGGGAAATGATAACCTGGAGACACCACCTTGAACCTGGACCTAGATTTTGTTCAGTATCCAAGCATGAAGAAGAGGACGAAACCTGTTACATCTATGAGATCTAATACGGCTGCAAAAATTATGGGGAGGTGTATTGTTTGCATTTCATCATCTTGCGAAAAGGTTTTGAGTAGGAATTGGACCATACGTATTGCCTGGAGCAGTTGTCTGAGTGTCGGATATCCATACTCGAATGTAAACCTGTGAAACAACAAACCTCGATGTCCTTTCTGTCTCCAGTGATTTCAGCAAACATAACAGCCAAGACTTGTTTCCAGAGGATATGAGGTTCAACAGCCTCGTATAAGGTGCTGGCCGTCATTGTTACCTGAATCAAACTCATCTTAGCACGACATATAATTGAAGCAGACAAACTGTTAACTAACGTCTTCGCTTCCATCAGAAGGGTTATCAATCAGGTTCTTGATAGCTTTGAAAGCATCATAGACAAGAACGTGGGAGAGAGCTGCACCAATCTCCCACTTGTCTAAGAGAGATATGAAGATTTTGAAAGGTCTCGACTCGGCGTATTCCCCTGAAGGCGAAAACATCTCATTCTGAGGGTGGTCAGATGAATTTATGCTTCATTGAAAACTTGAACTACACCTTCAAAGTTGAATAGACAAGATCCAATCCGTGTGTTTTCAAATATTCTATTTGGTGTTCGCTTTTCTCATCAGAGCCGAGAAGCCAAGTATAGAGACGTCTGTTGAGAGATAGGTCACGACGAAGTACAACTCCAGAAGCTGCGCGCATTAGAATTACGCGATCCTCAGCCTGTGCCTTCCTTACGGCTGTGCTATCCGCGCGCAGGGACTGCAAGAGCAGGTCAAGAGCTCCTCTTCGTACCAGGAGATTCTCGTCCTCGAGGGCTGCTGCAAACGCGCGGATCATCAAGCCGATGTCCTTTCCGACGACCTGCGTTATATCTGAGGCTATTTGAATAACTGCCAAAATACCGATGAGCATCGCGTGTACCTTCATCCGCGTTCAAACGAGGTAGCCGCCGTAGAAGGTAATTAAGAGACGTTCCACGAGCAGTCGGTGTCGTGAGCATCACAAGCCATATATTTTGGAAGAAGAATGAGGGAGAGACCGTTCCTGACAAGCGATCAAGCATATTCAAGACCTGATTCGATGCCTGAGTACGATACTTGTAAGCCTAAGAGAATTGCATACCTTATCAAAGAATTCCGACGTCTCTTCCTCTAGGCCAGGGAGCAGGGCGAGAATAAAGGATTTCATGACAGGACGTAGTCCAGACTGCAGTGGCAAGTAATGCGTGTCAAACAAGTTCAAAAGTGTGGGCTGTGATGAAGATTAATGTTTGAAACTACGTACAAACATCCCTGGCACACCTTGACAGACGTAGCAGCATATTCAAAGAATGGAAACAAACCAGACGACCATATTGGCAAATCCGCCAGGAGTCCTTCAGGCTGCACAAGCACAAAATAAACAGTTACTGTACTGTAGTCACGGACTCACTTACACCAAGGACTGATAATATGTGCAAGTACACGTCTAGAGCACGCTGATGTACCCCGGTAGGAAGTGCGGGATTTAGACATTGTGAGAGACGTTTAGAAACGATTAGTTTCCGTGGTATTTCTTTGAATTGCATGTACGATTGAAACGTCTGAGCACAGACCGACCGATTTTCCATTAGAAAGATTCCCCTTATATGAGATTAGACTACCTTAAGAAGTTGCTTCAAGAACGCAATGAAATCGGCCCATTCATGCACGTTGTCAAAAGAATTTAGACACTTCTCCACCTGCTGGGTGAATTTCTTGTATTTAGGGTCCAAAGCGAAAGCCTGTTGTGCTACAGCTAACCCAGAATAGTTCTTGAGACCAGATTTTGAAAATTGAAGATTGACGAACCACGTTCACTCGCCCTCACTGATATGGATGCAGAGCCGTTCGTTATGATCTTGCCTGGACCTTTGGTGTTGGAGACTTTCGGGGATGCAGAAGACATCATAACGTAAGGATCTTAATCAGTCGACCAGCGAGTTAGTGCGTTTCGAAGGAGTTGAGGAGCTGCAAAGCAGCCTGCGAGATGTGCAAGTTGTAGACGTTGTCACTTCGATTCTTGACCCAAGAGACGAACACGTGACCCTACACGCCCATTTTTGGAATACATAACTTTGAAGTATGAATACGTATCTAGGTCTGATAGGACAATGTAAAGTGCAGCAGAGCATAGGATAGTAAATACTGTGGAACTGAAAATTTATGGTCCAGGTGCTAATTCCAAGTCACCTTCGGAGTGAGTAGCAGTAACAGTGTTTCGCATCTTAGTCTGAGGTCGAATAGCTGTTTGTGGCACATCTGGAATTGAGGACCCAGAACGAGAGGGGGCAGTAGAAGCGGCTAGTGATGACATCGCCTTTACCTTGGCTTTGCCCTTGACTGGTGCCGACGCTGAAACCGCCGATGAACGAAGGACGCCTAACGACCGGTCCTCACCAGGTTTAAGTTGATTCGAAGCGTATTCCGACTCCTTTTCTCCTACCCATGTCGTTGCAAACCATCTTCCACCAGCGATTCCCCGAATTTCACGTCTGGCAATCCGCCAATGCCTCACTTTCTTCTTGCTCTTGTCTAAAGGCAAAACGGGAGCAAATCCAGTTGGGATTTTCGGAGCTGGTTGTACCGGGAATGGTTTGGTCGGAAGGGGGTATTGTGGGAGTGGGGCATTTTCAAGGTTTGTCTCCTCTGTCGAAGGAATTGACACTAGAGTCCCGGTAAGATCAGCCCCTTCAAGCTCAGGCGAGCCAGCATCGAACTGTATGGTGACCGGTGAGGATGCTGCTGTCCCCGTGTGTGCTGAGAAAGAAAATGAGCTTGACATTATTAAAAGTGGACAGAAATAGAACCTTCGGACAGCCCGCCTGTGTCGTCGAGAAGAGGCACTGCAGTCTTCGGTCTGAGGGAAAACATTGCTTAGCAGGAACGTCTGAGAAGTTGTAAAGTATGTACTTCGTTGACTTTGCACGCGCCTTAGGGGGCTTCTTTGGAGCTTTTGTCGGTGTCCCCATTTTTGATTGACCAACCGGAGCACTGACACTCTGCTTGACATTTGCATCGTGGGGTCCGGACGGCGTAGCCTCAAACCATGTCACCGTCGGAGTGAGCTCGGTGGGCCCTGACGCATTCGTCATGGCTTTCTCTTGTGCCTTCCGCTCATCTTCCGCCATACGCTTCTCGCTCTTCCGAGGTTTCCGCTTATTAGAAGTTCTCTTCTTCGCCGCGACCTCGCCTGTCCGAGATGCGTTTGGAAGCGCAGTCACAGGCACAGGCTTCATGAGTTCGTCTTCGTCGTCATCGATAAGTTGGTCCTCTTCCTCCTCCACTTCGTCGTACTCGTCATCAGTGAGATTTTCCTGTCGTCGGGGACGAGGCCAGGCAGGAGGTGCTTTAGTTTTAGTACGACGTCCACTACCGGAAGCCTTGGTCTGAGGTGGAGGAGTCTCTTCGTCTTTAAGAGTGGAAATTTCAGGAGCATCCATGTCTATGTCTTGGTCCATATTAGGGATTTGTGTTGTAGGATCATAAGAAACCCAAGGCGATGCACGAAACATTGATACTACCTGTGGGTTGTTTGCATGTATTACATGACGAGGAGTCCCTGTCATTGACTGACAAGTCTGTCCAAGTAATGCTCATTGTAGCCAATGACTTACTTACAATAATGTCTCACTTGTAAATGGCAATGAATGTAATTGTAATCTTTACGAATCATACTTTATTCCCATTTCCCGCAAGTAAAAGGATCACAATCAGGGACAGATCTGACGTGATTCGTTTTCATAACCCGTCCATTTACTCAACTCATCGTTGATGACCATCACATGAGTATCGTAGTAGATATGGGCTGTTGGCTTCAAATCGTCCCAATGTACCAATGCTCCTTTCTCGTCTCTCTCAAAATGAGTGCCAAGAACAGATGTTTTGTCTGCCAAATTGTTCTTCGATGCAACACAGGCACCACAATTTTTGCACCTGTACCGAGTCTTGTATGGCTTCGCTGGAGGTACAAAGAAGTCGAGAACATCGTCATTTGGTAGTTTATGTGTCCATCTGAATGCCGCAGTGGGAAAGTGAATTGTGTGAACAAAAGGGGCTCCTGTAAGACAAAAAAACATTCAGCGCCTATGCCAAGACATGAATGTTAACTTAACTACCTGAGAGCCTTTGGCAATTGGTGCAATGACAGTATGCAGAAAGAATGGGAGTGCCTGTGACTTCGTACGAGACAGAACCGCAAAAACATGCTCCCTTGTAAACCTTAGACATGTCGGCTAGTGACAAGATATTGATGGATCAGTGATAGTTATTACTTGCACAAATCAGGGGTCTGGAGTTTGAAGTGTGGGAAACTAACGCTCCATTCTATAATGTACTTGGAGTAACCCGGCAGAACGCGTTCTGACGTCCCGAAGCTTGAGTTTCAGTAGGTGCGCAAGAGCGTTAGTAACTAGTGAACACCGCGGTATGCATGGCCTTGGGCACGGATGAAGGCTGTTCCGTGCTCTCTAACAATACAGTGCTTGAAATTTTTGAACGAGGCAAGTTACTTCAATCACGAGAAACGTCCAGCGCGTGAAGAGGTCAAGGTTCCATGACTACTAGTAGACGCAAGTCCTGTAGCCTGTGGCACGACCGAGTGTTTTTGATGAATGACTGTCACTTATCGTGTTGATCACGGATTTGCACCAGAAGCCGCAGGATAAGCTCCCTTGAGACGGCGTACATGGACGCGAGGAATGTAAGAAGCCTCCAAAAAAAAGAAAGCGGATGTATGATTTCCAATTACATAATCAAGTGCCGAATTTCTCCGCTCCCGGAATCCGATACGTTTTCTTAACTTTCGTTTCTTAAAAAGTTTGGGTGTGGTAGGTGGTTTCGTCCACTGGATTGCAGAAGTTTTGATGACTTTTTATACTTTAGTGCCCTTTTTCAAGGACACTTTGCCTCTTAGATCTGTGAACGGACGAGGCAAACATCATGGTTTCACCAACTGTTAATGTATGTCTCCCGTTTCTTTTTGTGAATACTGGAAGGGACTTAAATCTAAAATCAGGTTGTTCGGTACTCTGCGCTTGCTTTCGGTGTCGCATACGGCTTCTATCACCGTCGTACACTGCAGGAGCGATTCGACCAACAAAAAGTGGAACATGCCCTACACGAACGGAAACATCTAATTGCCGAGGCAAAGGAGGCTTGGAAAAGAAAGAACGAGGCGAAAAGCTCGACTGGTACGTCTTTCATTGCTTCTGCAGTATTCCAGTAGCCACGCTGGCGGTGGGGATAGCAGCTAACAGTTCGTTCTTTGTAGTGATCACAGACCCCGAAGACCCTCGGTTCGACCTAGAGAAACTCTTGCTTTCATTTGACAAGGCATCATAGTAGACCTGTACGCTCCACAATGGCAAGTGTATAGATTGCTTTCCATGAACAGTTTTCTTTGCGCGCTGCCCCACGCATTCCTCTCCTTATATTGTGCTAGTCACCTAATTAGATATCTCTGAACTCTTACATGCGACCACCATGAGAACAACAGGTAGCATTTTGCTTGATTCATCTTAAGTGGTGCATTGTCGACAAGCTGAACAGAACCGTGAGAAACGTCGCGTCGCGTCAATTTGGTTTCTTCGTCGCCCAAGTTCAACGTTCAACATCAACTTTTACTATCGTTCTTTAATTGTGCTTTCATTTCTACTCCCAAACCCTAGAAGGCCGGTTTTTGGACAAGATAAACATGAAACCTCAGGTTGAGGAGGTTGAAGATGATCTTGCGGCAGAGGAAGAGAACAAGCTCATCAACGAGGTCCGTCAACGCGCTCAGCGCACCTTTAGATTTCACAACCTTATGTATCTTCATTTTTATAGGAGTACAAGACCTGGTAAGCTCCGTTGACAGGACCTTTCTATCATACGGCCGTTTACTCAAGTGGGATACCTCAGGAAGAAGAATGCACCGTACCTTTATGACGTTGTTATAACCCATGCTCTCGACTGGCCAAGTCTGACCTGTCAATGGTTCCCAGACAAAGAATCGTCCGTTTCATTGCTTTCACACCTTTTTTATCCCTGAGGATGACCATTCTTTAGACCCCAGAACAAACCTTACACCACACACCGTCTCTTACTCGGCACGCACACGTCAGGGCAGGCCCAAGATTACCTGCAGATCGCAACGGTCCAGATCCCAAAACGCGATGGGCCCGCGTCAGGCGGCGACAAACTCGACTCAGGCGATTACGACGATGAACGCGGCGAGTTGGGTGGTCACACCATCCCCGCCGCACCACGTATTCAAATCATCCAAAAGATAAATCATGCGGGCGAAGTTAATCGTGCGAGGTACATGCCTCAGAACCCAGATCTCATTGCGACGAAGGCTGTCACGGGCGAGGTGTTCATTTTTGACCGTACAAAGCACTCAAGTGATCCAGAGAAGGGTGGAATATGCAAGCCAGATATCAGGCTCGTTGGACAGAACAGAGAAGGGTAAGTCCTTGATGCCAGTGATCACCTTGGAGGAGGGTCGTTCACCTCATCTTTACTGCAAGGTTCGGATTAGCTTGGAATCCTTTGAAGAGTGGGCATGTCCTCGGCGCGTCTGAGGATATGACAGTCTGCCATTGGTATGTGCAGTTTGTATCTCAATGGAAGTAGAGTTCGCTAACGAATACAGGGACATTAACTCATATACTAAAGCTAATACAACAATTGAACCGACTACAACTTTTAGAGGTCATACGTCGGTTGTTGGAGTATGTTCCCTGTTCTTCGCTTGGTTCTTTGAAGCTCACTTAGATACAACTTAGGATGTTGATTGGCATGCGACAGATGAGAATATCTTCACCAGCGTTGGTGACGATAAAATGATGATGATGTACGTTGTCTTTCTGATGCCTACTTTTTAGCGTGCTCATCTAGAGACAGATGGGATAAGAGGAATTCTTCAAGTCCTGCAATGAAAGAACAAGCCCACGAACAAGAGATTCTTGCCGTCGCGTTCAGCCCTTCCACACCGCACCTGATTATTACGGGCAGCGCAGACAAGGTAGGTTACCTAAGAATCAACTTGTGTGAGTGTTTTTAGACTAAATGGTGGTGATAGACGTGTATTCTTCACGACATGCGGACACCTGGAAGGACGCTGCACGTTTTCGAGTCTCATACGGATGAAGTTCTCCATGTTGCTTGGTCACCACACAGTCCGAGCATCTTTGCCTCTGCATCTAGCGACCGCCGCATTAACGTCTGGGATCTGTCTCTGATCGGACAAGAACAAACTCCAGACGACCAAGAGGATGGGCCGCCAGAGCTGTTGTTCGTTCATGGAGGTACGTAACTCTCATTTCAAAATGGTCAATGCCACATCGAAGTTTGTCTCTAGGACACACGGCGCGCCCGACGGACTTTTCATGGGCGCCAGGTAAAGACGAGAACTGGACAGTCGCAAGTGCTTCTGAAGACAATGTCGTGATGGTCTGGCAACCGACGATGCGTGTATGGGCGGGCGACGCAGTTAAGATTGACGACGAAGAGTTGGAAGCTGATGTTATGGAAGGAGTTGAAAGTACCCCTGCGGCAAGCGGGTCTGGAAAGGGGAAAGGCAGCGCCAATGTCAGTCAGAGAAGCCAGAGCATGGATGTCAGCACCCCCGGAGATGATTGAACTTTGCAAATGTACGTTGCTCTTGAAATACATGAGATAAGATGGCCCTTTTTCGCCGGGTATGATATTTACATGGTAGAGGATGATATACAAGCGGCGCCGTTTTCCTATTCTCTACTGGAAAGCTCGTCTCCAAATAGTTGCAAGTTTCCTCATAGGAAAATAATCCGAACGAGCTCAAATAGTACTGTCGGAACCAATTAGGAATGCACGTCACGGAAAAGAACATGAATGCTGACCTCCTCCACAAATGACAAAGATGATAAGACCCAGAGCATAAGCATTGATAGGACTCTTTTTCGCGAGTTGTTCCTGTCTTGATGGATGTGTAGGCTTTTTGCCAGACCTCGCGTCTTTCGCGAACTTTGCATTCCGTTGACGCATCTCGAATTCAGTAGGCTAGATGGTGGTGTACCTCAGAAAACATAGGATTAAACTAAATGGTGAAACGTACCATGATTAGATCCAGTAGACGGTGTGACGTGGAAATTAGGAGGTCGACTCGATATTTGGCCGTGAACGTGGCAGTTAGAATGCCGGGCCGAGACCCGACGCGAGAACGTCACCAACACATGACTGCGGAATCGGGACTCGGAGTTGGGGCAAAGATTGGTGCCCTATGCATCAAAAAGCGTAGTAAGGACGCGCGGAACAAATCGCTTGATATGAATACCAGCCCACTCAAACATCAAAGCACCGTGCTGGGAAGGACTCCGAAAAAATACAGGACTCAGCTTGTTTGCGGTTGTGGTTGCATCCGAATACCGACCCGATCACACAAACTTGAATTTGTTCTGAAAGTCATCATGGGCAAAGGCAAGAATTTAAAGGCAGCACTACAGTCTCAACAATCTCGTTTTAAAGCCAAGGAGAAACTGTCTCATGCTGCACAAGTTGCCGAACAGCGCTCTCACAGGAATGTAAAGCAACAGCATTTCAAGGGATCTTCTGTAAATCTTCCATCAAATAACTTGAACAAGGGAAAAGGGAAAGCGACTCCTGCGCCACCACCTCGACGAACGACTATCCCATTTCGCTCTACAGATACCATTCTTTTAATCGGAGAGGGAAACTTTTCCTTTGCACGAGCTCTGCTATGCGATCCACCGGTGGAACTACGTGATTTGCCTCCGAGAAACCTCACAGCGACGGCATTTGATACTGAAGACGAGTGTTACGAGAAATACGCAGACGCTCGAGAGATTGTGGCCTATCTTCGACGGCGGGGCGCGCAGATCTTGTTTGGCATAGATGGGACGAAGCTAGAGAAAACCGCGTCCTTGAAGGGAAGGAGATGGGATCACATAGTGTGGAACTTTCCTCATGCAGGTTCGATTGTCTTGCTGCTGTATCCATGGTCGTTTATTGCTTCAATGCTCCTAGGAAAAGGGATTACTGACCAGGACAGGAATATCCTATCCAATCAAGTATTGATACTTGGATTCCTAAGGTCAGCAGCCAAGGTCTTGTCACTAGGACCTGTACCTTCCATTACAACCCCACGTAAGCGAAAAAAAACTGAGGACGATGAGGACGAAGACGACGCAGAGGACGAGACGACACCTGTAGAGACAGAAGAAGGGGAGCAGCTCAAATTTATCACACCAAAAGAGGCTATCAAAACTCGCGGGACCGTCCTCATCACGTTGCGGAATGTGGTCCCCTACACGTTATGGTTTGTCTGAACTTCTCATGTGTTCAAGCTTTGAATTGATTTCCTGAAGGGACGTAACACGACTTGCAAAAAAACCGCCATTGCCAACGACGGGAAGTACCCCAGCTAATCCACGATATACGCTTTTGCGTTCGTTTGCTTTTAATCGAAGTGTGTATAAAGGATACGAACACCGCATGACCAAAGGAACACGAGCTCATGGGACGGGCAAAACGGGCGAGGGAGGTGAGGATCGAACATGGGAGTTTTGTCTTCAAGACGGATAATCTGCGCAATGGGTTCGTAATGCGTGAGGATCGTGTAGTAAGGATGATTATATATGAATTATTCTATACACTAAGATGAGGGCGCAGTACCTGTACCCGAGGCTGCAGCGTCTTCTTCCAAACCTTTCTTCAATCCTTCCAATGTCCGCGCCAAATGACCCCCGCTTGCCTGACTGAGGACTCCCGCCAATTGCATACCCGGCGCACTGAGCAATCCGACGATTTGGGCCCGCAGTGTGTCCAATGTCGGAAGCTGCGACACGTCCTTGACACCCGCCGGCAGGAAAACTTTCCCTTCGACAAGCGCACCCACAAGCTTTAGCTCGGGATAGAGAACCCGCCGTTGGCGCTTCACTCGCCGACCTGGTGTTTCTGGGTCGGCGTTTTTCTCCTGTTGCTCCTTCTTAATCTCCTCAGGTGTTTTTGGTGGTCGCGTAGGAACAGTACGCTCCAAGGAGCGCAGTATAGAATTGAGTTGCGGAGGATGGAATGATGGAAGTAAGAGGACAGCAAAAGTGCCTGTAGAGTCGCCGATCATCTTGTCTACCTGGGCTAAATTGATTCCAGGAAATTCGCGTAATGCAGCTCCAAAAATGCTGGTGCGAATGACAGTGAGTGTGGGCTGAGGCTGAGGCTGAGGCTCTGGCGTGGCGGGGATGGCATCAGAGACGAGGGGTGGGCTAGCGCGATTCGATGCAGTGAGAATATCACGACGCAGTTGCACTAGACGA
>QLOM01018620.1:0-15526 GCA_003313785.1 Termitomyces sp. MG148 | reverse complement strand
CAAATGCAGAGAGTCTGCGAGAGGTCAGTCTCCAAGTTACAAGGTGCCATTAATCATTAAAGCTTGCCTGTAATTCATACTGACGTAGATGACCGGGGAACCGAGCTCAATCGAGCGATCAACAATAGTACTTCCGTCGTACCTAATTAACGCCTTCAACTTTGATGAATTTGGTAAGTATAGAGAGAATCTCACATTGAAGTTCCACCAAGCTCAAAGCCACCTGTAAACCGTAAGCTTGATTAAATTTATGTTAAAGAGTGCACTTAACCTCCGAATATCCACTGTTGTCATTCAAGGTCAACAAAAAAAGAGTTGCTGATCATGCAGAATCGTAACTCACCACGACCACCGGAAGTTTTGAGCTTGATGTGGCGGTCGCAGGTTTTACAACATTAATCGTCAAGCCTTCCAGATTAGTTTTAGCGTCAAGTAACATCATAAATTCGGGAGCGTACAATCTTCGGAATCTGGGAATATGGTGCCGTAGATAGAGTTGACGAGTAAGTCGACAGCGTCGGCCGTTAGCCCAGAAATTATGGGGAGTTTAATCGCTTGTTGTGGGCAGGCAAGCCCGAAACTAGTCGCAGAGAAATCGGTCGCATATGGTGTGACCGGCTGGGGCAAGCGGAATCGAAGATCTCCAACCCTAGCCAAATATAAAATATGGAGGTTCTGAGTGAAGACATTTTTAACTTACGGAGGCTGGGCGAACGGAATGCCTAGGAACTTGTGTGATGTGCCGGAGAGACTGACAGTACCTGTAACCGTTGCCTCATCCAACTTGACTGAAGGCGCCGCTTGAGTAGCAGCGGCTGATGCGGAACAGGCCCAAAGAGCCAGTATCGTCAGAGACGAGTATGTGTAGAGCATTTGGAAAGCTCAGAACGAGGCTCTGAAAAGATGTTTCTTTCTTCGTTCCATTTATAAAATGACCATATTGCACTGGGAAAATAAGCACATGGTTAGTTGGCATGTAACATCACGGGAGATACACATATGCTTCTTGTACTTTAAGGATCCACACGCTACTTTGAGTATTCGCATGTCAACTAGCTGGGGATCAGCGATGGTCATGTGCCAAATGACCTAGGTTGAAGTCACTCTGGTCTGATAATTACAATGTCAGTAGGGATATTCACGGCTTTGGATTTTGTTGTAATTACCGTGACAGTATAAAAGAAGTCATTTACCCACACACACGTATTGAACATAGAACAAACGATTTTTCGAGTCTAAGACTGGTCCATCCACCTCACTGGAAAGGCGACTAGAAGAAGTCAACCTGGCAAATAAACTGGCTTAACTGAAAGTGGCTCAGCGCAACTTGAGAAGGTCCTTCAAATAAATCATGGGATCAACGCACATGCAACGGGCCAGAGAAACCGAGGGGTCGAAATCACAAGCCACTTAATCAGAGTTCCGTCCGAGGGACCGTACTATTGGACAAAGATCAAGGTTCGGCGCTACGTCAGACGTAGATCACGATAAATGCCTTTGTGATCCTGCGAGGGAAACGATCGCTGCCAATTGTCTCCCTCATCACCATCCATGGTTACTGGGATAACACGTGAATGTATGCCATATTGTGTGAACTGGATGGATCTGGAATAGAACTAAAGCACGTGGAAAGCCAATCGGATTGAAAGAATTTCAGTCAAGGTACCCATGAGAGATATACGTGCGGTCCTGTCATGAAGCAAAACAAACGTCAAGACCCACTTCAACGAACATAGGAGAGTAACGCCGTCTGTACATATGTCATCGCACAGACCAAGACGTGTGATCCAGAATCAGATCAAACGGACTCGGAGTCAAAGTTCGACTTCTACTCAGGAAAGCCAGTGTAAAGTAAATTATGGTGGGATCAAGTTCAAGATGCCACGTCAATCAAATCTCGGAGCCGCTATAGGAGAAAACAATCTTTGATTCAGTTCCATTGTTACGAACACAATAATACTCATTTTACAGCACCAACGACCCCAGAAACACAACCGCCAGTGCAATGGCGAATGCCCAGTTAGCATCCAGGCGAACAGCACCATTTTTGCTGTTGTTTGTGGTAGATGCTACAAGGAGACTAGGGCACTCCGGATCCACCAACACTCCACCGTACTTGCTGGAAACCCAGAGCACGACACCGTTAGTCCAGCCAAAGCCGGCCTATTGAATATCCTCAGAATGTGAAAAGTCGACATTTCAGGGAAAACGACAGGCTTGCCTGGACAGTATACTCTCCTCCACGGCCTGCGGAGTCAATATCAAGATTGGAGAATTTCTCGAACATCTAGGAATATAAGATCGTTATATGGAGAAGGAATAATAATGCAAGAAAAGTCCCACATTTCCAGTATTATTAACGCTCTGGGTCACATTAAGCTCCTGTGGGGACAACCTCGGTACCAGCCCATCAATTGAGCCCCCCGTTGCGCGCCTGTGTTCACTTCAGTCCGCAATGACAAAAAAAGACAGCCGGTAGGTACTCACCAGCTACAGAAAGCACTCGCAATATACCGATTCGCAAGCTGTCTTTCTAAAGTCTTGCCCCACCCTTCCCCCGATGTAGCATTCCCTCCATTGGAAACTGTGCCATACAATCGATTGATATCGGCGGCGGGCCCCGATGTGGAGGCGTTCGCCATGCTGCCAATTAACGGCTGACCAGGGAGTTGGGACTCGTTGACCCCGAGTTGACCTTCAGGGACAAGGTTAAAGGTTGATTGATCTCCGGTTGGTAGAGGGAGCGGCCCGGAGGTGATGTTCGACGGAAGAGCACGAAGCGCTTGAAGAACGATGTACTGGTGGGGAGGCCAAGTGTTCGGAGCATCCCTGTGAGTCTGGATGAATAGGGGTAGAAGAATGAAAATGTTATCCTACCATTGTTGCTCAGAAACAATGAATGTAGAGGGAAAAGTCCCGTTGTAGCGATTGAGTACGAAATTAAGAGATGAGAAGTAGCCAAAAGCCTTGTCCGAGCTGCTTAGGAGCTCAAGGGGAATGATACCACTCCACAGCGGATAAAAATTTGCCGCGCTGAAGACACTGTTCCTGGACTTTGTGGCAAGGTTATAGTCATAAAACGCAAGCTGAAGAATTAAAGTCAACTGTGATACTACCAAGTACGATTGATAAGCTTACCTTCATCGGATCCCAAAGAAGATCAAGGACGGCTGCATGAAGGGCTGCTGCTGCTTGACGATGTGAAGAAGCTGCTTCATCGTTATCAGCCCCGTAGAGATCAGATAGAAGAATATGATTTCTGTCTGATAGAAATCATGACCATCGTCAACACCGTAGGTAAGCATTAAAATTGGGGCATACCCACATATAATACTGTTAAGGTCGATCGGTATCGTATTCCTCAGATTAAGATTGCGAAGGCTGCCATTACTACCATCACTAGTGGGCAAAAACCAACGGACAGTGTAATCCCAGCCTATCAAATAGTCAGCATTGTGCATGAAGTTCTACATGACGGTTCATTGCTGACCCGACTCAGCACCACTAGCAAGCTCAGCGTACAGTTCGGCCTTTTCAGTATCGTTCAGCGTGTTCGGGACGTTAGCGGTGTTATAGTCTTGAAATCAAAACTCGTTTTAGATTGAAATTAAATAACAGGAAAGATTGACTGACCAGTAAGATACGACTCTGGACGAGGTGCACTGTTGTTAACGAAATAACGGTATAGTTTGTGTGTCACATTGGACGCAGATTGGACTTGGAGAGAGCGATTGTCATCCCACCACTTGAGCTCTTTCTGACCAACACGATGATTGAGCGGGTAACCGAGAGAACATGGACTAATGCATACCTCGGCGAGAGGAAGAGCTCGTCTGAGTATCGTTCTGTCTCCACTGGCCATTACATAATGGGATAACATCTAGAACGTGTTCAATTCCACATGTGTGAAATACCTTGAATAGCTCATGCACCAACCTGAATGAAGAGAGGAGGCTGAGATCTATTCAAATCTGCGAATTTCAATGACGTCAGCCAAGAGTTGACAGAAAGACAGGGTCTCCATACAGTAGATGCGGCCGCCATTTGGAATGAATCCAAAGCTATCCAGTTCATCCATAAAGTTTTGAAGAGTGGCATTCACGATATCGAAAAGTTCGGACTCGATCAGACCTTCGACAATCCAAAAGCTGTCCCAATAATATTGTTCCCTAAAACGGCCACCTTCGAAAGAATTGTCAACTTCTTGAAGAGTCATTGAGCAGAAAACACACCGGGAACGACAAAAGTATGATTCAGAGGGATCAAAGAGCTCTCACATCCCGTTGAGCCACCTGCGCAGACAGTCGACGCGTTCGTACCCCTGATGAGCTGGTTCCAAAAACCATGCACGGTTTTGGCGAAAGCCTTGACAATGGGAGCGGAAACATTGCTCAAGAAAGCTGGATCAGATGTGAAGTTGGCGAGTACAAGTGCTTCCAGTTCAAGGCCTTCCCCTTTGAAATTGTCATCAACGAATTGCACAACTTCGCCGTACGTCGTTGAAGACGAGATGTTTTGGAACTTCGCAAGCACCTCTTGAGCGGGGTTATTGGTCGGCTGCGAAACCGAATTTCGAAGGGTTGACGACAGAACGAGAAAATAAAAGACAGACCTTGTCTACAAAAGTCTTGTCATCGAGGTATAGATGGGCGATGTTGACGGTTTGGAGGAGCTTTGAAAGGGCCTGAGTGGCAGTAGAACTACGAGAGTTGTATAACCTACTTGTCCAGCACAGAATATTTCAGAAGGACACCATGGCTGCTTAGGGGGTAGCGCAACTTGTGTTGGCAAAGTATCCGCGGGAGATACAGACAAACTTGGGATCGCAGTGGTAACAGAGACGCTGAGAACGGACGTCTGGGCTGCGGCCATTCCTGCATGAGCCACGCACACAAAAGACGCCAGTAATGGAAACATTATGGACACCGGAGGTACTGAAAAGCTCTTATACCCGGCGAGTTTTATGCTCTGCCAAGGATCAAAAGGACCGGAAAGGACAGATCCAAAGAACCAAGTACTTCGCTGCCGAGTCGAAGGCAGAAGGACATAACTTCGATTAGAGATTGTTCCCAGTGCGGTTAATTCCTTGTGACAACACATTTATGTCTCCTGAACGCAAAATTCAGCACCACTTTCGTATGCTGACCACTGTAGCGGTTTGGTTCCCCGCTATGGAAATGGTAGTTACCAGAGCCTCGTCCACTCTGTATGGCGGGTCAACGATGTTTGTTCTAATGGGACAGTCCAACTGGCGTGTAATTCCCGACGTGTTCCATTTTAGCCAAAACGCGTTACAACTCTCTTGTCCACTACAATTTTCAATGATGGAAGATCCTACATACCACAGAAACTTGATCTTACGCGCAGAAGCGGTCATTTTGACTTGCATGTTCTTGTTGTCTGCAAGTGAAGTAAGTGTGTTTTGTTGGAAGTCCTCAGATCTCAGATAGCCTCGGACATGGCATGATAGCAATTTTGTCGTTTTACATACAATACTACGTTGAACTCTCCAACGCTGGTGCATTTTGGGGGGGTAAGGTATAACGTCTACAAAAACAGGAGATGTATTTATAGACAATCGGATCATGCGCATAATGTCACTGGAGACTCAGAAGCTCCCTTACTCACATGGGTACATATCACTTCAAAACATGCAATCATTCACCTAGACCTAAACAGAAGCTGCGTGGCCCAAGAGACCGCGCCGCGCTTGGATATCAATCATTCCTGTGATCAGTAAAAAGCATGAAAACTCAACGACAATATCCCTTTTTCAGCCTCCATTTCGTGAATCGTATATTAAGCATACCGAGCTCCACGCATTGTCAGAAGAAGACGAATCATTTATATTTCTGAGCGAATAATGGTAAACTCACGTCACGATAAACATGTCCCTGCTTGCTTCTTGCTGACTGACCCTCCCCTTTTCCTACTATCCACCCCCTAAGATCCGCATAGTAGTAGTACTATACTCGGCACTCGGCGTGGAAAACCACATACACCTCAGCATTCAAGGAGTCCCAATACTACATAACGTACCTGCCCTCGTAAAGAGTAACGAAAACAGCATATCCCATCCTATAAGCATATCAATCCACCAGCATTCGTTCGGTCAGAAGGCCGTCGTTATAAGCCATGCTTTCAAAGATGACTTGCCGCCAAACGCTGATTGTCAATTCGGCTGCTTCCTCATCAAGAACCTGGGAAAGCCAAGAAAACAATTCCGTCAAGATACAGGGCATCAAACGAAAGGGGTTCGCGACGCACCGATTCCAGACCCTCTATCAATTTTTGGGGTCCTTTGTGATCTTTAAGGTGCTCAAGCACAAACATGATCAAATCTTCAGCTTCTTCCATATCACCAAGGTACTTAGTCATTAAGCGCTTGACCAGAGGCTCGAACTTGCGGTCGATGATGGACTGATACGATAACAGTCAGCTGACATTCCACAGGCAAGATACACGGTCCTCACATCGGACAGGCCATCCCATCTCACTTTCGACTTGAAAAGCGTCTCCTTGTCTGTTGGCACGGACTCCCTTATCCTCTCCAGCCTCTCCTTCGTTTGCTCACTGCTCTCCGACACGCTGAAGTCCAGCTTAACAAGTGGCGCCTTCCGCTTCTTGACAATATCTTCCTCCTCGTCTTCTGGCCCAAACACAGCTGCCTTCTCTTTCGGTGCAGGGTCTCTCGAAGGGGCGGCAGAGAGCGAAACGTTGAGTTTCACTGGTGCACCATCATCCAATAACAACCCAGCCTTACGCTGTTCATCGGCCAAAGACTGCATCTCAACCATTTGCCTCGCCAAAAAGTCTTCTGACTCGCGTCGAAGATTCTCGGCTTCCTGTTCTTCATAACGCCGTGATTTGGCATCTGCAGCTTCCTCTTGCTCAAGCCGTCTTGCTCTGACATGTCGCCACCGAGACCTATTTGTAACGGTTAGACAAGATCGATATCTAAAACTGAAGACGTACCGGTCGACGTAGAACATTTCATCACTTTCGTCATCGTCCCAGATGTGCAGCCGCTCCCGCATCTCTACCCGTTGCCGCTCCTCTGCCTCTTGAGTAGCTCGTTCGCGGGCTATAGCACGTTCAAGGGTTGCGATTCGCTGCCGTTCTCTCGGCTCGTAGCGACGTTCGCGCTAGATTTCATGTTAAATCTCATTGAAACACAGTGACATTGCGGTTCACTTACATCCCGGAATGACACCTCCTCGTCCCGACGCCGCTGTTCTTTCCGCTCCTCCTCAAGCTCTTCGTCTGTCTTCGCTGCTTTCGCAGGCGCTGGCCGCACACTACTCTCATAAGCACCCGCGCCACCTTCTTCCGACTTGACAAATCCAACAGGCTTGTTATACCCCTGAGCACCCTTTCCAAACCCTTGCTCCTTGCGTGGCTGTGTCGAGGTTATTGCTTGCGGCGACTGCGGTTGCTGACTCTGCGGCTTGCCCCATTCTCGTACCTTCGGCCCACTGGGTACGATGTGGGGGATGCTTTCTCTCACATCACGCATCTTTTCCCGCTCTCGCTTCGCTGCCCGTTCACGGAATTGTGCAATTTCAGAAATGACCAATCCGCGCTGCGTCTCAGGAAGGTCTGCTTCCTGCAGATCGTGGAGGTGTGGTGGAATGACATATTTTTCCTTGTCAAGAAGGCCGTTGTTTGCTGCATCCTGAGATACCCGGTTGATGTCCGCAACAAGTTCGTCAAGCTTCATTTTTGCCTGTGCAGTTTTTGCTTCGTCAGCCTGTGTAGAAGCTGTTGGTCAGCTGGATTTAAATACAGTTTGAATGGAACACAAACACTTGTCACCATCCGCTGGGATTGATACGCATCGAGAAATGCGCGCGTCTTTTCGTCGGCTTTGATCTGCGACAAGCAAGATATTTCTCGACGTAGGCTTGAAATAATTTCACAAGACTGATTAAACGCACCAGCAATTTTTTATTCGCGCAACCATCCTCTAGAGCGGGTAATTCAATACCGTTGATCAACGCTAATGCACGAAGTGCTCCATCAGGCTCTTCATATTCCGCGAACCCAAAACCTTGAGGCTTATTTGCTGGTGTGATTAGGCGCTTGAATGATTTGACGGGACCACACGCCTAAAGCGATGCGGTGTCAAACCCCGCGTTTCACATACAGGGGAACCAACTTGTTTGCGTACCGAGAGCAGTTGATTGAGAAATGCATCAGTTATACCACCAGATATCGAACCTACGAAGAGTGTGGCCTGCTTCTGCGCTTGAGGGGGGACAAAATGCATTTGCTGCTGCTGTGCAAGAGCCTGCATTGAGGGACCCTGGCCGTACGACGGCAAAGGTGGACGCAGACCAAGTCCTGCCCTGTTAGGCATAGGTTGCATTGTGGCAGTTTTGAGTTGATTTCTGTGAGTTTCTTGAGTATTTTCTCTTGAAAATAATCAAACATGGACAATTTACGAGAGGTCAAGAACGGTGTGAGAACGGATAAGAAGAGAGTCGCGTTGAGAAAGTCGGAGATGTGGATGGTCAGTTCAAAATGTCTCTTGCTTATGTAGTCTCCCAGAATTCCCACGTTCTGACAGCCCAAGGTTTCCAAGGTCCTTTCTCACTTCCTCGTCGTCGTTGCTTCTCTCACAATGGTGAACAAACCTAACAAGCTGGCTTTCCTGTCTATGCCCGCGCCAGCCTCCTATGTGGCTGGTCTTGGTCGAGGGTGGGTGTCCTCTCCTGTCTTGAGACACGGTCTTTTTTGACGGTGTTCTAGTGCTTCTGGTTTCACAACGCGGTCTGACATTGGTCCTGCACGAGAAGGTCCTTCTGCAGAAGTCATCGCGTAAGTTATTCTACTCTACCGACTCCTTGAATTGCAATTGACCGTATGTGTTGCAGAGAGGCTCAAGCCAGACGAGGAGAAGACTCTGAAATCGACCCAGAACAATTCCAGGACCCGGACAACGAGTACGGCCTTTTTGCTGGTACTACGTATGAACAAGACGATGAGGAAGCAGATAAGATTTACGAAGCTGTCGATCAGGCCATGGACGCGCGACGGAAAGCTCGAAGGTGTGTTCTGGTTAGTCCCTGATGTTTTCTTCTGTTGTTTCGCTCACTCGTTCTGCTGTTTCATCTTCCCTCGTTAGAGAAGCTCAAGAACAAGCTGAGCTTGCGAAGCATCGTGCGGAACGGCCAAAGATACAGCAACAATTCGTAGACCTCAAACGCGGTTTGTCAGCAGTTACTGACGCCGAGTGGGAAAATCTTCCGGAGGTTGGCAATCTGACGAGGAAGAAGAGGCGTAGAGATGACAGGGCTTTTGCTGTTCCCGACAGTATAATCGTCGGCGATCGTGGTAAAAGTGAATATGAGAATTCCCTTGATCCTAGGCAACAAGAGGTACGTGTCTCTCTTTATTAATCATGTTCAAGCACATTTGAAGAGACCAAATATTCACAGCACGGAGGATTCGGAACCCCAGCAGACTCGGGGACACTCACTAACTTTGTGGAAATGGGCCAGGCTCGAGACAAGATCCTCTCACTCAAACTTGATCAGGTACGTGGTATTATTCTCCTCGATTTGATTTATTCGAATACTTTCCATAGATCTCAAACTCTACTTTCGCGGCATCTGGCACATCCACTTCTGTCGATCCAAAAGGCTACCTCACTTCCCTTGATAGTGTCATCATCAAGTCCGAAGCAGAAATAGGTGATATCAAGCGTGCACGCATGCTCTTTGATTCTTTAGTCAAGTCGAATCCGAAACATGCGCCTGGTTGGATTGCGGCTGCTTGTCTGGAAGAACACGCTGGGAGGATGGTGGCTGCAAGGAAGTTAATAAAGCAAGGATGCGAGCAATGTCCAAAGAGTGAGGATATTTGGCTTGAGGCTGCTCGTCTTCACGTATGCACCACTTTCCTGTAAAAATAGACCCGTGCTCATGAAATTTTATAGCAAACCGAAGATGCCAAGGTAATCCTTGCGAATGCTGTCCAGCACGTTGAACAAAGTGTGAAAATTTGGTTAGCAGCAGCTGATTTGGAAAGCGATGTCAAAGCAAAGAAACGCGTGCTCAGGAAAGGTTAGTTTGAAAGTACATCTCATCTCTATTCTCAATTCGTTTATGCCGTAGCCCTCGAACACATTCCCAATTCCGTTCGCCTGTGGAAAGAGACCGTCAATTTGGAATCGTCCATTGTCGACGCACGTATCCTCCTTTCACGAGCCGTTGAAGTTATCCCCTTGTCCGTTGAACTGTGGCTCGCTCTTGCCCGACTTGAAACTCCTGAAAAGGCCAAGGCGGTCCTCAACAAAGCTAGGAAGGCCGTTCCCACCAGCCACGAAATTTGGATTGCTGCTGGTCGATTGATTGAGCAACAAGCTGTTGTAGTCCCAGAGGGCGAGCAGACCAAAACGGAAGACGAACAGAACAAAGCACTTGAAATTGTTGACAAGACAATCGAAGCTGGTGTCCGTGAGCTAAGGCGCCACCAGGTATTGCTAACGCGGGAACAATGGCTGAAGGAGGCGGAGAAGTGTGAGGAGGACGGATCGCCACGGACGTGTGAAGCTATTGTCAAGGCGACGGTGGCGATGGATATTGAGGAGGAGGACAGGCTGGATACGTGGGTGGGTGATGTGGAGAGTGCAGAGGCAAGGGGGAAGGTAGGTACGGCTAGGGCCGTCCTGGCGTATGCTTTGAAGGTGTTTCCTGACAAGAAGGACATGTGGCGGAGAGCAGCAGATCTCGAGAAAACACACGGGACAAAGTAGCCTTCTTTCGTCTCAAGTGAAAATTACCTACTGACATAATGTTTACAGGGAAAGTCTCGATGCTATACTCAGCAGAGCCGTTGTACATTGTCCTCAATCAGAGACTTTATGGCTTATGGCGGCAAAGGAAAAATGGTTGGCTGGTGATGTACCCGCTGCGCGAGAGGTTCTCGAGCGTGCATTCGTCGCCAATCCTGAGAGTGAACAGATTTGGCTGGCAGCCGTCAAACTTGAGGCTGAAAATGGCGAATTGGGTGTTGCACGAGAACTTTTGATTCGTGCCAGGACAGTGGCGGATACCGAACGTGTAAGTAAATCTACATACTGTACTGTCGCTGTCCATTGATGTTTCCCCTTAGATTTGGATGAAGTCTGCCGTTTTCGAACGACAGCAGGGTCAAACATTGACCGCGCTCGAGACAGTTTCTACTGCTTTGTCAAGGTTCCCCAAATTCGCCAAGCTATATATGATACAGGGGCAAATTCACCAATCGCAGAAGAATTATGCTGCCGCTCGCGCGTCTTTTGCTGCTGGATACAAAGCATGCCCTAAGGAGACAACATTGTGGATTCTCGCAAGTAGGTTGGAAGAGGCTGATGGAAAGAGTATCAAGGCGCGTGCCCTCCTTGAAAAGGCCCGTATGGTCAACCCCGCATCAGATGCCCTTTGGGCTGAGGCCGTGAACGTAGAAGAACGTTCTGCAGGCGCAGCCCAGGCGAAGGCTATGCTTGCACGCGGTCTACAAGATTGCCCTGCATCTGGACTCCTATGGTCAATGGCAATTTGGGCAGAAGCACGACCCACGAGGAAAGCTCGAAGTGTCGATGCGCTGAAGAAGTCGAAGTATGACCCAGTAATCCTGTGTGCTGTCGCTCGACTGTTTTGGCAGGAGAGGAAGCTCGAGAAGGCGAGACAGTGGTTCGAACGAGCAGTGACAACAGAACCTGATCTCGGGGATTCTTGGGCTTGGTGGTTGAAGTTCGAGCGACAACATGGAACAGAGGTGGGACCAGGCACATTTCGTAGCCCCTTTGGTTTTGTTGATAGGAGTTTTTTTGACAGGAACAGCGAGAAATTGTGCGAGACAGGTGTGTTGCGGCGGAGCCGCATCATGCACCAATGTGGCAATCCGTCTCGAAATATGATAGTAATAGAGGGAAGAACTTAAAAGAGATACTAGAGTTGGTTGCCGATGCACTGCAGTGACCATGCGGCAATATATCTTCTAATATGTTTTGCGTATATGAAAGTGCGAGCTTTCAAATTTTGTTTTCAAGGGGTTATCTTTCTTTCGTATGCTGGGATGAAACTGAAATGATCATGTCGCGTGATTGGTCAAAGTACTCCACTGAACCTCTCTGTTGGGACACGTGAATTCATGTGAGCATCTTAATCAAGAACAACGTTAGTTGAAACATAAGCTGGGTTCATTCACATCATTGGCGACTATGAACTAATTAGGAACAACGTTTGTTCGACCCTTAGAGGCTAGAATCACAAACAATCAATTGCATCATGGCGATTATCGGTCCTTGAGTTCACGAGGTCTTCCTCATCACGACCAAGCAATTTTCTTGTAAACGACGTCACTCGACCCTCAAAACTAGGAGAAATTCAAGATCGCCCTGTTTCGCGAGGTTACACGTGGCGTTAGCAACTTGCGGACTGTCCGGGTAGTACTTATATAAAGGCTTCATGCTGGCTCGGTCTACTTACCATACCAACCTTCGGTTCATTCGCTTTGCATCATTATATTCTCCTCACATCGACCGTTGAAACCGACCGCAAATGCAGCTCCAATTAATTTACGTGTTGATTGCCTCAATCTCTGGTGATTCCTATACAATTGGAAAACAAGTAAAATTTACTGATTCCGCGGGTGATTTAGCATTTACTTGCAGTGCTTCGGCGTTACCAATGGCTTCTGATAGTCCTGCAGGGGTATGTTGATCAGGCTTGTTGATCAATTATGACTGATCTAGGACCAGGTATCAGTAGAATCGGAAGAAGTCTGCCGTTTTAATTGCCTGAGAGAAGTCGAAGTGTAGAATGGTAGGTTATTTATTTTCTGGTAATCGACTGAATCGAAGACTAAGTTTTCACCCTTCTCCAGGTCTTTTATTTCTATCTCGAATACCGTCAATTCAACCTATGCTCTTTCTTCAATATTTCATAGCCATTTCAGTTCCAGCTGTCCTGCGGCTGTGTAATAATGTTGGCGTTTTAGTTTACTTATGCCTTTCCAGACACGTCAAACTGTGCGCGTGATACCGTGGTATCCTCTACTTGTATCGAGAGTTTACTATCTATCTAGTACTGTATGATGTCGTCT
The DNA here is from genome assembly GCA_003313785.1 of Termitomyces sp. MG148. Taxonomy (NCBI): domain Eukaryota; kingdom Fungi; phylum Basidiomycota; class Agaricomycetes; order Agaricales; family Lyophyllaceae; genus Termitomyces; species Termitomyces sp. MG148. The sequence goes on along the minus strand of QLOM01018620.1, from coordinate 2,434 downwards.
TGCTTCTGTTGGTGTTCAGTTGTGTGCTAAGTCTTGAACCCATTGATCTGAACAATATATTTGTCTGCTTCCATTGGTGACTTGAAGCCTGAGCATACAGGAAAACACTTGAAATTATGTTTCAACCCTTGAACCGAAGATTAAGTCTACATATGTCGATAGCTCAATAGTGGATTGCAGTTAATACCACTGGCAGATGAAAACGCCTGAGTGTAAAGGGCTTGAGGTCAGTGATGAGCATCTCTAGCTATCGAGGCAGTCATAAAAATTATTATACGGTATTACAGTCGCAGTGCGATGACTTAGAGTCCAGGATACCTGCATCTTAGAATACGGACCGTTCAAAGTAGAGGAAGTTCTGGGCTTGGCAGCCCATGTAGCCGCACAATCTCACGGAAGTATACTCACAACAGCTCTTTTGCTGTCATTGTAGTGCGCACCGGCACTAAGTGTACCATGCTGGTCATCCGGCATATAACAACCCATAAATAGTCAAATCCTTTGGACTCAGGGAAGAGACCAATGAAGTCCATCCCGATCAAAACCCAGGGTTTGACAGGGACTGGCAACTGGTGCAATTTACCAGCAATTGGCTTGTTGGGCAACTTTGAGTCAAAATGTCACCCTCTCCCAAGGTGATTTTTTACTATTTTTAATTTTGATCCTGATCTGCCATACTGCCATACAGTCCTGATCTTTTTGTCGGCAAGTGTCTCTGAAGTCTTAAGCCTACTTGCAAGTACGTAGGACCTGGGAAGCTCCTGAGAAAACTTGTCCAGCAGATTCTCCAAATTTCAGCCTCAAATCCACCCTCAAATCCACAACAAACATATGTTCAAAAAGGGAAAATCTCTTTTTTTATTCTTTTTTACTGCTATTTCGCGGGGGCTTTCCAGGTCTTCTTCTTGTTGTATCAGAATGACATATTCTTGCAAGCAACAAGCGGAGTCTGTCAAATCACATAATTTTCTGAATTGAAAGACACATACTATCACCTTTCGTGTCTGTACAAAGGTCATATCACACCCAGGGACAATGAGTCCACGTCTTGCGACAGATTATTATGCGAGCAAATGTCACATTTGACACCGAATTGTAGATCAGCACTTCACTTGATATCCACTTACCATCAAATAGTAGATGAGCGAATGAGTGCATTTAGAGTACCTGCCGGGCTGACATATGCTCATGGTTGGGATGGAACTTGATCAATGCTAGGTATTTGGCAACCTTATCAGTGCAACAAAAGCTAAGTTGGACTGATTCTTGCAGAATCCTGATAACCACAATGAGTGCTTACCAACTAATATACGATCCCTTCAGCATATCTACCCTTCAATAACAAGCTTCTTTTCCATCCCCTTGTATAAGAACAGAGGATCACAAAGGGTGTTCAGTATGGCTCATTCTGCTCCGCTCAGCAAGGACTCCTGAAAATAAATGACCGGACAAGTCTGGTTCAGAATGTGTAATTCAACCCAGAGAGTCATGACATATCCTTACCAATGTGACCATAGCCAGCTACTGGGATAGGGATATGTCAATGCAATAAAACAGTAACACACTGGTCGCGATGTACAAATGGTACATACTGTGCATGACCCCACTTACAAGTCAGAGGTAGTAATGAGTCACTTTGCCTACCACCCTTGTAATTCATCATTTTTGACCATTTTGACCATAGAATTGAAGGGTTCAGTATGTTGTTGTAGTGTATACCAAGTCTTGGGGTGGTCAGACTAAAATACAGAAATTTCTTCTCCAATGACATTTGCAATGTGATCGAAATTGTTGTTTTTGGCTGATACCTAAATTCATTTTGGTCTACCATTACTTCACACTGGGGATTCGAGTGTATATTAAGTGGTGAACAGGTTGATAGATACCTAAACATTACTGGGGATGGATTTGTCTTGAGCTTGCGACTAGGAGCCAATCATGGATAATCTCCCAAGGTTCAGGTCAAGTCACTTCCTTCCTTGATAATAAGTCCATCTCAAGGTTCTGGGGCTGGGTAAGTGGTACAATCCAAGCAAAGACCGTCCAGATAATGCTCCCAACAGCCCAGATTTTTCACTATTTTTTCTCGGCTGGAAACCACATAGTCATGGCGTCCTCGACCAATTCTCTGCCCATTACAGTGGCCTTCAAAATCAGTCTCTAAATATTCCTGAGGTTGAAAATATGGAACCTCTGGTCAGAATGCGCATAAATTATGTAGAGAAATAACATATAGACCCCAGTATGTGTTAGAACATGGGTGTCATGGTGAGATGAAGGCAAAAAACGTTGCATATCATCACTTCTCAAGCACCTTCAGCAAATGCCGTGGATGGATTTGGCTTGACTCGTTACTACAGTGCAGGACGCTCAAAATAGACAGTTTGGACCTCAAAATTTTGAAATCCTATCTCTTCCCTCAAAAATTGAGATT
>QLOM01018595.1:0-14252 GCA_003313785.1 Termitomyces sp. MG148 | reverse complement strand
CCCAGAGTGGCGCCGTAAACCACGAGGACGCCGCGTATCAATCCTCCTCGCGTTGATCACGTGCGAGCGTGCCTTCGGGCCGAATCTAGCGATGACTTGATGTGTGATGAGTTGCAACTTGCCCTTAAAGCCTAAGGATTGTGCAGCATTACGTATAGATTCTCCGATCTCAGCGTCTCAGCCGTTCTCGAGATTTCCACCACACTCATGAAACTGGTTTCTTTCCTTCGCAATTGTTGGTCCTGACCGTACGAAGACACAAGATGGAAACAATAACTGAACAAAGAGAATGGATTAAGCCTCGAATGCATGTCAATTGACAAGAAGCAACTGTATTATCTTACCTGAACAAAGATGATGAATTACTATACATGTAATGAGCCAATGATTGAAGATATGGTATAATGCTTACAGCCTCAGATGCGTATCAATTGACAAGAAGCAAGTGAGGCTGGAAAACAAGCTCCAACGAACGATGTCCACGAAACGATGGATGCGACGACTAATAAGACCTATTCCAGGTCGACAGCAATTTTGATTTATCGTAATTTCATAAATGAACTCTATCGTGTCATACACTGAAAGTTGGGCAGAAGAGATGAGCACTCGACAACTCTAGATCTAGAACAATAAATCCATTGTTATCCATTTCTAGTCCAAATCTGATCTGGGAGTCCTATCTCCCGACCAGTTCGGTACGATCTAAAATTGCTTGACGTATTCATTTTGGAAATGGTAACGTACGTTCAAGTCCCTTCCAGATGAGCACTATCCTACAGCTATTTCTTCGTTGGCAAAAACAGATGTTCCTTAGGATTTGACTCTTCTCTTGAAAAGGAATCATGATCAGATCGAACTCTTCAGAGCACATAGCTGAATTCGCGCTACCGTTACTGATATGCCATGGTGTAGGAAACTTGCTTACGTTGTCTCATTCCTGCATGAATACTCGTTGGAGTGAACAATTTACCTCGATTCAGCATGATGATATTATACATGTAGCCCAAACCTTTACCAAATGTCACTTTCTATAAAACGCAGTCGGACTTATTTTCTCCTTGCCGTATATAATCAGCCTCAGGCTAAACGTTCATCAGGTTGTACAATTAGTCCTTTCCATGCCCAGCAAAGATGAACTTTCAAGTGGCAGGATGGGCCATTTAGCTGACAAAAGGCTGTAGAAAGATGGTACGGCTGAGTCTAATCAATCGCTGTCAGACAATGTTACAAGCTCGATTCAGTTATCATATACCAGTACATTCAAGTTGGGCACCGTTCGATTTAGCAATACTAATCCATATGTTAGACACTTAGACCTTCTTCCACACGACAATCCTTTCCTTCCCAGCATGCTTAGTCAACGACTTTCCAGGAACCTTATCGAGGACTTTAACGAATTCCTTACCCAAGACTTCCTCATAATGTTCGACGCGAACGAAGTAGGGTGGACCGAAGTCACTGGGCGGGTCAATGGGCCATACAAGCGCGATGAGGTACCCTCCCGGCTTGATAATAGCCGCGACTTGCTTGCCCCATTCCGGACGCCTGATGGGGGGTATGGCCACGAAGAATCTGAGATATCAATTGTCAGCCATGAGACACAAGTATGGACCACGACATACGTATAGTCATATACAAGGTCAAATTTATCTTCAGCCGGATACTGTAGCTTGAAAAAGTCTGCCAATTCCCAAGAGACTTCTCCGGGAGGGGGAACATTGGTTGGCGAAATTCTTCGTGAGAAGTTAGCGATGCACGGGGGAAAGAGAAATTCTGAAATATCACTTACGCCTTAGCTTTAGCGAGAGCCGTCTCAGAGATATCCATTCCAATAGCCTTGAGACCCAACGCGGCGGCAATAAAGGCAACGTCATAGCCCTACGTAAAAAATGAGTGATCGTCCTCACTTGTAGGGAAATGATCTTACCGATCCACAGCCAGGAACTAAAGCACGACCTTGGTGAGGGAAAGGAACCTCTCCTGATTCAATGAGCTCTCGCAAAGGCGGCTGGAGCTCCCCAGAATCCCAGGGCGTAACTTTGGCTTTCCTGAAAGGTAAAAGAATTAACAACTTGAGCTGGCATCGAACACTGACACCCACCAAGCATCTTCCCAAACCAACGGGTCGCCACCTTTGACGAACCCATTGACCTTGCGGACTTCAGGGAGAGATGCAAAGGGAGCGTCGTCAGACTTGAGTTCAGAGTGATGATAGGCCTCCATGTGGGGGATGGTGAATTGGCACGATTGGCAAAGCCTTTTTATATCGCCACAGATCCACAGGCTGACTGCACACCTAAATTACCAGGAAAAACCCCCCAGACATAGAGAACCTTTTTAGGACGCCTGGAACGCCGTCGGAAATGTCAAGGACGCAATTTGAATCGGCTGATCTCCACCAAAGGTCAAATAAATCTTATAAAAAGCAACATGTCAATTACAAAAGGCATTTTTTTCATGATTTGAGGTCAAAGGAGATATGCTGCAGCCTCATGATTGTCTACTGTAGCAATAGAAGAACTTCTTTGCTGATATATGGGACAACCAAAATGGTCCAAGCGCTATTCTTTGCATCGGGCTCGCACGTATGTACGCGGTGGTATTATTGATCATGCTCACAGCATAGTATGGTAGGGGATAGAGGGCAGCCTCATGACGGTTTGTTTGACGACAGAAGAACTTCTTCAGCAATAGAAGAACTTCTATGCTGATTATGTGGGACGGCCAAATGGTTGGCCGACTATTCCATGCACCACTCGCTCATGTGAGCGTCGGGTTGTAATAAAATTCCCATGTGGAGCCATTGTGCACGATATAATAGAAAATGCAGTCTAGCAGAGCTACGTCTGCGTTGAGGAAAGAGGACGGAAGACTGAGGGCCTGTGAACAAAACGAGGCAATCAGATTAAATAAACCCACGTATGAGGTTAGGGTTACGCCTCGTTTCTTTTGAATAAACCACCATCATGGTATCGCGCAAGACTGGGTACAAGGTACCGCCAACAACTATCACAGACAAGCTGATATCGCAGGAGTCCAGGAGGAATAAAGTATTTACACTTTCTGCATGCAAAATTGAGCGCTTAATCAACCCAATATAGGCGCTAGAGGAACAGAAACGCGTGCGTCCTCTCGCCACGGTTCACGCACTTTCGACCAATCTAGAAGTCTCATAGCGCCGTGCTCAAAAATTTGATTCGACCCGGAACTTGGATAGCTTTGCCGATTTGACACTTGGCTTGTCCGATCACGAGGACGACGTTGAGGATGAGGATGCCACACCTTTGCCCTGTCCCGGATCAGTGGCCCAATATGCCTCAATGCTCTCACAGCCAGTCGATCCTACTGCGATTGTCACTCATGCCGAATCGTTGTCAATACCTCTGCACTCTGAGACTAACGAATCACCCCCGTCCGAAAACAACAGTAGTCTGTCCATCATACGACAGAAAAAGCCGAAAAAGAAACGAAGGGGAAAATCGAAAGTAAATAAATGGGCTGATAAGTGTATGTATGCTGAGTTGCTCGAGATGGTGTCCGATACATCAGAAGCATGGGGCGGCGCTGGGATCGATGGGCTCCCTGCAGACCTCGAAAGCGGATGGGTTGCGCTCGCGCCTGTTCCACAAGGCAAGCGATGTCTGGCAGTCACTCAATCTGCCGCGGATTGTACGTATTGCTTTTAATTTCATCTTTGTGAACAACTATAGACTGTATTACAGGCCCCAGTCACGCGACACTACGCTCCCGCCTTCTCGGAAAAGTATTACTAAACCGCTTTCCATCGGTGCTGCCTCCGCACACAATACTAGATTGCGTCCTCGACAACAATTGGAAAGATAACGGAGTCCTGCACGTCCTCGACGTGATCAAATGGAAAGGACAAGACGTCAGCGACTGCGAGTCTGCATTTCGGTGTGTACACCTCTACCTCCTCTTTCTACCTATCTTTGACCCAATTCTCTCACGGAATAGATTCTGGTGGCGTGACACCCGCCTCGACGAGCTCCCACCCACTGCGCCTCCACCTTCTCACACGCTCAAGTCCAATGACACCACCACCTACACCTTCCCCTACCCAACGACGCTCCTTCCCGTACCCTATCACACTGACACCACCCTTCCCTACCTACTTACACATATCGTACCCTCCTTGCGCCTCCCACGCTCCGTGGGCATTGCCACTCCAACAGCTCCATCACAAGGCATGGATGTAGATTTTACTGGTTTCGGACAGGCAGTACAGATGAAAGAGGCGATAATTGAGCCGGATGGTCTGTTGTTATATGTCAAAGCCGCGAGTTACGAGTCAGGTACAAGTCCTTTGAGTAGCTGGGTTCCAATCGTGCCGTACGATGGGCCAGAGCATGAGAGCCCTCTGGATCTGTTTGAAAGGTGGTTTCTCTTGTCTTCGATTTGATTAGGATATTGACTTTTCTTTTTCCATTGAAAGGCTTCTCCGGCGTCGGATGACGTACAGTGGCATCGAAGGAAGCCGTGAAAAGCAGGAAGTTGATGTGGAGATGGAATCATAAGTATCTACTTACAATTGTGGCTTTAGCTAATGTTATAATGGTACTCTCATGCTTTAAACAACTCACTTGAGCTTGAACAGTTGGATACTTGGCGCGACCTGTGGCTGTGCATATTTTTCATCCTGTCAGACAATGTCAACATTTAAATTTGACTTTACACTGGACGACGCCGATGTCGACCTCGGCCTCTCCTCTCAGCTTTCTGATTCACTGAATGTATCGAGTTCTATCCAGAAAGATGCTACTGCAGCCTCAATCGAGGTCAATGAAGAGCCGTTCGCTGAGATCCCGATCGACAAACTTGTAAGTCTTCTTTCTACAAGCTCCAACCCGCCAAGCGACAAATCTTCCACTCCAAGTAGCTCGAACATCTTCCCAACGTCCTATCGTACTCGCCTCTATTCATCCCTATCCTTGCAACGAACGATTCCCGGCCCGTGGATTCAAAGAACGTGACCCTTTTTCGAAGAGACCTATTTGATGCGCGTTTCCAGCTGATTGCGCAAGAAAACACCATCGAATATACTTCTGAGACGCCTGCTTCAAGCGTCAGCACAGATGCCATCGCATTTGTTGAAGCGCCTTCCGATCTTGTTCCAGGCATATACGAAGGTGGGCTGAAAACATGGGAGTGTAGCATCGACCTTGCGGGGTACCTAGCAGGTCTTGGTCCCAATTTTGATACACGTGGAAAGCGTGTAATCGAGGTACTTCCCCCTTTCTGACGGCTCTAGACGCTAACCGATACGTCCTTTAGTTTGGTTGTGGAACAGCCGTCCCTACTTTATTCCTCCTCCGACAACTCTTCTCTACCGCACCAGAGGATGGAACTGACACGGAAATACATCTCCAAGATTACAATGCCTCAGTTCTTGAACTCGTCTCCTTCCCCAACGTCTTACTCACATGGTGTACGTCACTCTCATCATCTGGTCTCGCTCAGCAGCCGTTGTAATTTGACGGGTTTCGACAACAGATACCTCTCCCGCCGCAGCATCCTTCCGAGCATCGCATCCTCCTCCAGAAACGGACGAAGACACAGAACCTGCGAACCCCAACGCACCAGGTGACCTCTTCCTCACTCCCGAACTCAAATCTGCATTCCTTGCATCCCTTGAAACTTATAAAATACGCCTCAAGTTCTTCTCCGGTTCATGGACCTCATTCCCTGTCACTCCTTATGACACTGTACTCACAAGCGAGACGATCTATAGAAGTGAAAGTCTTGCACCGTTCCTTGCGCTGCTCAAGGGGGCCGCAGACATACAGGATAAGCAGAAGCACAAGGTACATTTGTGTCTTGTAGCAGCGAAGATACTCTATTTCGGTGTCGGTGGGGGTGTTGAGGAGTTCGTGGCGCGAGTGAAGGACGAGGGGGGATTGGTAGAGACCGTTTGGGAGGTAGCTTCTGGAGTTGGAAGACGTGTCATGTCTGTTCAATGGGATTCTATTTGAAAATTCGGGATTCATCGCATTATCACGGTGAAAGAGGTCGAGGTTGTTGATTCAATGATTGAACTGACTCAGCGTTTGAACCGCCATCATGTGTCGAAGCAGAGATCATTCCTAATCATCCGTACAGCAGAATACTTAACAATATGCATACAAAAAAAGAATGGAAACCAGTAGAAAACATGAGTGTCATTCTCACCGTGACCCATAGAGACATTCAGCAGCCCATAGTCACACCATCGTATGGCCCATCATGGTCCGATAGATCCCCATCGAAGATATTCGGTACGTCTCCGACGATACATTCTTGGCTAGGGTTATCTTGGTCTGTGATCACGGGTATTAGAGGGAACACAGTGGCTTTTGAAAATAGAATTACCTGGGCATGAAAGCCAGGCATTCGAGTCTTGAATATGGACTTCACCAGAGGGATGGACAAAGCCTAGGAATTCACCTTTCGTACAGATATTCAGTATACACACATAGTTATGGGACATCAAAATGGTGTACCTGGAAGAATCGGAATCGGGTCTTCTCTGTAGTTAAGACGTGCTTTTAGATCGCTGAACACGTCGAAAGGTGAGCAATGTACTTATTATTGATATGTGTCAAGGAGAGATTCGCATCAACGTAGTCTGCGAATGCCTGATTGCCAACCTGTCACAAAAAATCTTTTAGTGAAAGATTTCAAGGTACTCGTCGCAAATAAATACCCTTGGAAGCCCATACCCAACTGTCGTGAACGTAACGCCACTTATATGCAAAGGAAGGAACACTCCATCAAGTAATGCAATTGCGGCGCCTGTAGCACAAATCGTCAGTCAATAGAAAAGTTCTAGGAAAAGTGTCCTTTACCAAGTGAGTGTCCAACAATGGTAACTTTTGTTGCCCCATGAGCAGAAATCGCCGTTTGGACAGCGGAAAGAATCGTAGAGGAAGTTCTGTCGATGCGCTTTAATCCTGAGCTGGAAGGAAACCTGTTGTCTTACTGAGCTTGTTCACTGGCGAAACCACTATGAACCATGACTGAAGAGTCGATACCAGGGAAAAGAGTTGGATCAAGGTTTGTGAGGGAAAATTCAATGTCGGTTAGGTCGGCTGCCCTAAGGATTGGAGAGATAAGTACTGATGGATTAATGACCGAAGGATCAGTATTTCTAACTAACAATTGTGAGGGGTCTGTACCCTGGTGGCCTACAATAACCGTGCCTTGGGTTGGCGCAAAACCAACATACCCTAAACCACAAGATCGTATTAGTCCTGGGCTCAAAACCTACATGCATGAAGAACCCTTACAGAACTGAACACTACTGCCATCACCGCCGGAAGCAATTGGAATGAAGTCAGAATTAGCATCACAATTAGCTACAATGAACAGCTTAGCATTAGTTTTTGCTGAAAAGTGAAAGACTTCTGAACACTGACCACCGCAAGTCCATGTGAGTGTTACACTCGGGGAACAGTAGGCAGCGCTGGCGAAAAAACTGAAGGGCTTGAAGGCCTCGATCTGGACGGTAGACAGTGGTGCGATTGTCTGACGCGAGGTAAGCGGCGACGCGTGAACGGGTGAGAGTATGCTGATGAGAAGGACTGGAATAATATTCAAAGATATTTTCATGGCGCTCCACAAAACTCGAAGCTGGGGATGAAAGAAGCTCGGCGTTGTAGTGGGATGCTGATAATGATCGTTCTTTCAGTATTTAACCGCGGGATGCTGATAATGATCGTTCTTTCCTAACCGCGCGAAGGTATTCTAAAATTTTCTATCAGTTGAATCGCTGATATCGGGAAAGTTGTTTAAAAATCGAACCAATCCTCTCGAAGGTGTGGAGATGATCAGGATGTCATTATTGCACCCAAGGAAGCCGATTGGGGAAACTGCCGACTTTGGCGTCGCTTACCAAAAACATGCGTAGACAAGGAAGTAGTGGCAATGTCATTGAACAGAGCAGTTGGCACCTCTCTGAACACAAGAGGAACGACTTTTGACCCCTACTTGTATATCAGACTCAGATACTGTTGGGTATCAATCGTGTTTTAAACAGCATTATCACGACTGAAAGTGTGATTCATTTTGCACGGACGGAAATTTCTCACCACCCATCTATCTGTTTCAAAGTTCAATCGGGAACACTGACGGGTTTGTAATTCAAAGTGCTTGCAAGATCTTGATATAAGTAAGCAATCAAGCATTAATCATGTATCAAGGCATCACGAAGCCCACCTTACAATAAGGAGGCCCCACGATATGTTGTGGCACCTGGGAACCCAGATTTACAAAATTGGAAATTCTTAGTCAAGAATTGGAACCAATGTCAATCTCTTCATCTCAACTCCCAGCCATGAGACTCACCATTGCGGGATCTTTATGACATGTCTCGCAAGCATTTTTTGTCGTCGACGTTGCACACATGACTTCTACAATGAAGACGTAGATGCCATCATACGCATGCTACCTGAAGACTTGAAGGTTCCAAAGAACCAGACACGCTGGTTTTGAGCTCTGTCACTGGTAAAAGTTGTTGAGAGTTCTCAAGCTTGACGTTTTGAAAGGTGTTTTCCTGTCTCGTGATCTTTAGCTGTTGAAAAATGAATTGATAAGTGACATGAAGTTCGGAAGAGTTTTTATCACTGACAGGATGCCCATCAGAAGAATTCAAGTTTTCACGCGCCTGCATGTTCTTGTGCAAGCATTTAGGAGAGTGCAGGGACAATGGGCAAAGGTGGTCTGTATGACGGTAAATCATCAATGCATCAAGCGTTGCCTGCTTTGAACGTGGCATTGCTAATGGTTCGAGGTTTATGAGGTTTGAGAATTGGACGGAGAACGAACAGATCGACCTTGGAGTCAATGGAGCACTGAACTGAGTTATGTAAAAGTCTTGTCAATCTGTAATCTCACCCAGGATCTTGACGTGCATGCGACCTCCTGTGCTGTATTAGTATCTGATGGGGGAAAATCACCATGTCAGAGTATGTGAAAGGGAAAGCTTTCCAGAATTATGACCGAAATACAGGGCACACCATCATGATGAAATGACCACATTCTTACCCCATACGTATCAAAATCGAATGACAAATGACAGCTGAGTCCGGGTAACGCACCGAATGGACAGACTCTGTCAATAACTACATAGAACTTTCGCATAACCGACATTCATGAAAGCATGCAGTGACGTGCACCGTGTTTGTGCGCCGTGGCTGACACACAGCATCACGGCGGTTCGGTCCGAATTTGACTATTGTTCTTCGAATATCAACCATGTGACGAGTAGCCTTTCTTTTCAAGTCCTTGTTGCCTGCAGAAGGGAAGCCAAGAATATCATAAGCAGCGGTACAACGCCTTTGTACTGAGCAATGCATCTGTCTCCCCTTTCCCTTAGTCTGCTGCTCGCAAGTGTCAACTTCCTCCCTACTTGTCGTGCTTGGGGAGCTGCCGGCCACGAGATTGTCGCCACGATAGCCCAAATTCACCTACATCCAACCGTCCTACCTACTATCTGTGATATTCTCAATTTTACTTCGACAAACCCGGATGAGCCTCAGTGCCATCTCGCACCTATCGCCGCATGGGCCGATCGTACCAGGTTTAGGATGCCTTGGTCTGGACCGCTTCACTACATCGGTGGAGTGGGTGATCACCCGCCCGATCTCTGCAGGTTCCCGGGCCCGAGCGGATGGGAGGGAAAGGCTAACATGCATGTCCTTGGCGCGGTGAGGAATACAACTAATCTTCTCGTTCAATACGCCGATGGCGAGAGCTCAATTGCCACTGCAAACGAGGCGCTCAAGTTCCTTGTTCATTTCGTGGGTGATATGCACATGCCTTTACATCTGACTGGACGGGACCGGGGAGGAAACTCTGACAAGGTCAAATTCGGAGGCAGAACAACCAGTGAGTACGGAGATCGTGCATATTCTTAACTAAACTATTTCTTCTGTTACCAGATCTACACTCCGTCTGGGACAGTTTCCTTATCGCCAAAGCCATCCGTGAGACGCCGAGGAACTATTCCGTCCCTCTTCCGTCACACCAAATCGAATTCGCGCTGCGCGGTACCATCTATGACTCTTACGTACGGCGCATCATGTGGGAAGGCATTCTTTCCCAATGGTCGTCAGAGCTTTCCGGCTGGCTGACCTGCCCGCGTCCCTCACCTTCCACGTCTATCTGGCAGAAGGTCCTGTCTGCATTCACCTTTGACCCAGCTGAGACGGACGACGAGATATTATGTCCTTATCATTGGGCCCAGCCGATCCACAAACTCAACTGTGACCTCGTCTGGCCACCAGAACTCGACCAGCCTCCTTACAACAGTGGTCTTTTCACTTATGAGAGCGAGAGTGATAGAGCAGCTCATGGAGATCAAAATGATTACCACGATTGTGACGATTGTATGGAAGAAGATTATACCCCTCGTGAACCCCGTCACCCTCTTTTGCAACTAGATACCCCCAAATACGCAGGCGTAATTAAGGATAATCTCGTCGTCGAGAAGTTGCTAGCACAGGCCGGAATCCGCCTCGCAGCAATCCTGAACTGGTTGTTTGCAGACTACGGTCACGAGCTTGGTGGAACTCGGAGGCTGATAAACCCAGAAATGGTTGTCGATATGTTACGTTACTAGCACAAGCCGGCTTGCAATGATCCCGGAAACGAGTTTACTGGAGCTTCAGAAGTGGTTAAACAAGCTGAGGCCTGTGTATCTTATCTCTCTTGTAATGTGCTCTTGATGTATTATTGACAATTGTCCAACTGGGGACGTAAACACTAGAAATAGATTATACATTCATCATTTAAGTAAACCAGGCATGGCTTCGAAAAGCCAGTCGAAGTTTGTCATCTTGTCAAGACTCAAGCAGGTCCGAGAATCCACGGAAAATCTTATCCCACTGAACCTTGTCATATGATAAAATCAGGGGGATTTACTTCAACAACATAAGTACCACATGTTGGTCCATTTTATCGGTAGCTTCGCCTATTTCTCCCCCACACTGGTAAGTATTCTCATGAGAATGTTTATATTTTCCAATCAAGCTATTACCAATGAAGTTTCAGGATTGTTGTCTAAATTATATGATGTCAGGTAGGTAGGTATGGAGTAGGTAGGTAGGTGGATAGTTTTCCTACGCAGATTTGTTTGTGACGATATTGATGTCTGGATCAACGAATCCATCGGCCTAATGGTCTAGTAGCATGATACCTCCTTCGGGGTTTCTCCCCAGTAGGTTCTACTGTTTCTGGAGGTGGTCCTGGGTTCAATTCCCAGTTAGGCCCTGACTTTATTGTCTTCATCATATTTTTCTCTTCTCGCAATAGTCTTGAAGATATTCGGCATATATTTTCTGAACTCCGAAAATTGGCACCAATCGAGTCCCGACTCCCAACCCCCTCAAGTTCTGAAATATACTACGGTCGGCTATACGACCACCAGAAACTTCCTATGCGGTCCCTCCTATTTCGCATTGGTTCTTTCGGTGTCCTGTTCTCAGACTGTCAATCTGCCTCATAAGAACTGACGGTGTCTGCTTGAGGAGCACGGTGTGAAACCTTACCATCATCTGACGTCTCTCTATTCTCAAGGTTCGTTATGGGAACTAAACTGACGTTTTCTATATCACTAGCGAAAGATATGCGGAGCTCTCTGTCTGACATTTATCTACCGTCTTGTCAACGTCGCAACTCCTTCCATCGTTTCAATTCTTGAAACGAAGATGTCATTGTCTGACTGCACCTCAGTGTTCCGCTGACCGATGGCAATGGTCAATGTCTCGCAATGACTTAACCTTGGTGCGTTCGTTCGGGTATACTCCTGCCTGACGGGTGTGGTCTTCCTCATGTGTATATGAACGTACTTCTGCAGTTTCTATTGGGTCGAATTTTAAGGTCACAAAGGACGTGGGAGATATCTGCAACGTTTACCCCATCAGCTCTAATCTTCTGATGTAACATGACGTCTTCTTCTGTGGATTTACAATTCTCATTTCTGAAGTTATCTCGCTATCTGGTTCATTCTTCACGGATGTTGACTATCGCGCTGCTGACCGAGGCCACCAACCTACCGAAAATTGTCGTCGTCAACTTAGATTGACGCACGTTCTAGCCAATATAGGCACTGTGAACATGGGAACATTTGCCCTATCTCACCCATTTAAAGTTTTTTTACGGCACACTTACAAATCGCGTTGGCGTATATGTATAAATATTCAACCAGCTGTCTTTGAGCCATACATCCCACACAGATGGCCTCAGACAAAGCTACGAATAATCACGAGAAGTTCGACCAGGATTCAACCCAAAGCGACAGATCCGACATTGACCTCCTCTCCTACCATGAGAGGAATGCTGGTCGGCTGATCATCGATCCACAGTCAGTCTATTGATTGCCTTCTGATTTTTATAGCACATTTTGACAATTTTTATAGAGAAGCGAAGATCGAGCTAGGAGAGAGCATTGCGTCCCAGCTGAAACTCAATAAGGACGGAACGAAGGTCCTCTGGCCCCAGCCCACTGATTCCCCCGATGATCCTCAGAATTGGAGCGACCGGCGCAAGACAGTCCAACTTATTATCATCACACTCGCTGCCATTGTCCCTGACTTTGATTCCGGCATAGGTGGGTGTGCTTTAGACGTGTTGATAATGTTCTGATCGAAGAGCAGGGATTGCTGCAATATTTGCACTGGCACAACAATATGACACGACTACTGGTGAGATCAACGACTTGACATCGAAGTAAGTACACTGTCTTTCGCTCGTACCAGATTCTAATTTGCTGCTGTTGTTAGCTGGAGTATCTTCTTGCTTGGTTAGAACCTTTGATGTTCGACCTATGTACAGGATCATTTAATCATACCTGCAGGTTGGGGCGGCCTCTTTGCCGTCATGCTAATGCGACGTTATGGGCGGCTTCCTATTCTGTTCTGGTCACAGGCCAGTCTCTCACACTACATACGACGTAACGTGCTTAGGCATGTCATTTCTAGGTCTTAGCCCTCGGTTTCCTCGTTGGAGCTACTTTCGCACCGACATTGAAGGTATTTGCAGGTATTGTATCTCACTAAACCAAGTCCCATGACGCATGTTGATTGAAAATCCTTAGCCATGAGGTGTCTCACAGCCTTCTTTGCGTGAGAAAACTACTTATTTCGTCAAATTATCCACACCTTGACTTACTCGCAAAACTAGCACTGCCCCTCAAGTCACGGTTTGCAGCAAAGTCTATCAGATCATCACAATCCCTAACAATGTTATGTCATCCTTAGGGTCTATACGTCGTCAGCGACATGTATCCTTTCCACTTACAAGCTCGAAAGGTCAGTAAAAACGTCAATGAACAATAATTCCAATCCAATTAGAGTCCTCTTATGTACTCAATAATAGCTTAACATCTGGACTATGGGTTTCATTATTTCACCCTTCGTCTCACCGTTCGCCTTTGGGTTCCTCGTCGCACGTGCAAACTGGCGCTGGTCATATGGTATTGGATCGATTTACTCTGTAATTGTGGTCCTCCTAATCGTTTTCTTTGGCGAGGAAACGTAAGCTTTCATGATCCATCTCGGCTTCTTCATACAAGTGCTAACTGATTAGTATGTACGACCGCACTGTAAAACCGATCCCAGAACGTCCAACTAGCGGCCTTCGTTATCGTATCGAAACTCTCATAGGTCTTACCGGAGCCAAGATGGCAAGATACCGTACGTCATGGAAAGAATCTATCCTTTCTCCATTAAACGTTGTTTGGCGACCACATCTTATGATGATTCTCTGGTTTGAGGTGGATATCTTCTCCCTCTCTCGTATCGAATTAATCAAGTATATCAGGCGATGGTCTTTGGATTCTCCATTGGCATCAATGTACGCAACTTCCACGTTAGATTCATCAATCTTAAAAGATAGTTTAGACAACGAACGCAGTGTTTCTGGGGCCAGGCGGGTACAACTTCAGCGAGTTTGCAATTGCAGGTTCATATGGCACACCGATTGTGAGTTTACCTCCTCTCTCGTAGACTTGTCCTCAGAGTTTGTAGGTGTCTGTGCTTATCGGAGAACTGATTGGCCGTTATATGAATGAT
The DNA here is from genome assembly GCA_003313785.1 of Termitomyces sp. MG148. NCBI lineage: Eukaryota > Fungi > Basidiomycota > Agaricomycetes > Agaricales > Lyophyllaceae > Termitomyces > Termitomyces sp. MG148. Next base: position 186 of record QLOM01018595.1, on the reverse strand, counting down.
TGGATCATGAATATAAGTATCCGGCGGAATAACGGGGTCTTTGAAGCCGAAAGTCGTCTTTGGTATTGTCTTTCTTCCGCTAACCAGCGAGACATTGACAAGCTTTCCTAGGGCTTGCTATGTTGCTATGCCCTTATATATTTGTGGCTTCATCACCCTTGGAGCAACCTTTGAAAAACATTTGAG
>QLOM01018442.1:0-12245 GCA_003313785.1 Termitomyces sp. MG148 | reverse complement strand
GCTAAGAATATATTATAAACAATAAAAACAAGAAAAAGGTGGCAGCAGCTGCTCAGTTCAAGAGTGCAATTCATACAACCTAATGAGTATAAGCACAGCTGCACTGCCAGGATAAAAATAGTGCTCATTCAGGCAGAACAGTATGTGATCTGAAACAGTCCTAGCTGCTGAATAGGCATGGCAAGTCAGCTTACAGTTGTGTCAAGCATGCATAAATCATGGTATAGGGCATGCAGAGCATGCCACACTAATATTGCAAAAGTAACTAAAACATTTAACATAGCTGATATGTTAGTCAATGAGTGTAAAACTCATATTTACCTAATAAAATTTTTATGCAGGATGTGCCCCCTAGTTGTCCATTGGTCCCAAAACTGCTCATGTCTCACTAGTCATCATCACATTGCCTGTTGCAATATTAGTCACAGGGGTAGAGGACTCTGATTCTTGAGGTGGTGGGGTCTGAAAACCCTCTGCAAGTGAATATCAGTGTCTCAACTGTGATGTTAGTTGCAAAAGGCAATGGTAGCAGCATACCATGTGCAGTTGTCTTCTTTCATACTAGACCCACATTTGTGTCCATTCTAATGTAGTAATGGAGGCCAATAGCTTTTAGAGAACTAGGTACAATATGTTTTTTGTCATGCTTGAACATGAGGTGGTAGTAGTCTTCTTTGGACATTTCATGCTATTCATATTGTGAAATGGCCAAGGGAGTACCATTGAGCTTCAAACTACCTTACCATCCTCTAAAACTCTTGTCACTCTCTGAGCCCCTCTGACTAGTGGATTCTTTACTCTACAGAGGGCCCTAAGTCAGTAGTCCTTGACAGCTGGATTTAAGCCTTGAATTAGCCTTACAAGGCCTTAACCAAACAAGATAAAGTTGAGGCTAAATTCAAGCCTTGGATTTGGGAGAGGAGGGGGAGTTTGAGGGCTAAGTCTACACTGAGCATCTACAAAGGGCCCATGCTGAAGACATGGGTTGCATAGCTTGTATAAATTACATCAGGAAACAAAGAAATATCAACAATGATAACCATAGAATGGAGAGACATGTGGTGTAGTGGCAACACCCTCAAGTCTAACCCCTTGAGTGGCCAAATGCTGACAAATATTGCAGCAAGAGGTTATGAGTTCAAACTGTGTTTCTCCACCCAGGTGCCTAACCCTACAACCACCATGGGGTGCCTGGTGTTCAGCCGCATGAAGGGAAGGTTTAGTGGGTATTATGGATAAAAAAATTCATGAGTCCCACACTGTCTCTCAGACAAAAATCTGAGATTTGTGTGTAAATGCATTCCTGCCCTGGTAACATGGAGGTCCAATCCCTTTACAGAAGCAGTTTATCCACAATATCCTGGTCCATAGAGGTTGTCTTTGAGAACTGTCTATAATGTCCACAGTGATACCACAAAAAAAAAACCATAGAATTACAATTAACAATGTGTTGAATGATTGTGTACACACTCAAGTCAGGATGATGCATTACCCTTCAGCACACAACACATTATTACACATGAGAAACTGTCAACAGCAAAAACTATAATGCATGAAAAATAGGCATCTTTAATAATAGCCCAAAATGCATTGGGGGTGTGTGATTACAGAAAACCCTGCATGAATATATTAGCATAGGCTAATGCCCTATTCAATAGTTCTTAGCACATGTGGTCCATAGTATATTGCATATAAATATGTCTATTATCACTACAGGACGCTTCTTAACTTTTGACTCCCATCATCCCTTCCAGGGTCCTGGCCAGTCTTAAGTTTTAGTTAGCAATTCTATACATCTTTTTGTGCTCTGCGCTTTCATATGGCCTAACAAGCCTTCCTATTCTATAGTTATTGCTTCTTGTAGCGCCCAACGCCCGCCGAAGATGACCTCAAATCCTGACCCACGCCAATATTGGTGCCCTATTCAATGGCGACACCGGCCCGGTCAAATCGGTCAGTGACGCCAGACGATGGATGGAAACCAAAGGTTGGATTCTGGCTGGCAAACCGTATGACCGCACAAAACTTGTACGTGTACTGATGACAGCAGTCCTGGTCACCAAAGGAACTTGCCTCGAAAACAATGCAAGGAATGCCGTGCTAGCAGTGGCATTCCTACTAGAGGACAACATCACCGATAGGGCAGCTGAGAACATCGTGGACACAGTAGCATCCAAGGTACTCGATCGAATCGGTAATGTTACCACCAGCCTCTCGACGTCGTCAGAATTCGTCTCTGCCACCAGTGCCATGCAGGCCAAGACCACCTTAGCCCTAAAAGACGCTACCGTGCAACTGATTGCAGCCGCGGGTTCTCTCAACCAGGTAGCAACCAAACTCACTTCAATCCAGACAGCCAGCACACCGCCACCCACTTGCCCCACATGGGCGGATGTTGCCGCAGCTAGCCTCCCTTCCGCCCCTCAGCGGATCCCAGCCAACTTCAACCCTGACCTTTCAACCTTGCACACTCGGCTTCAACAATGGCTCCTCCGTGATGCCAAGACGGTCTTAGTAGAGGTCAATCCGGCAGACCCATCTTCTCCACAGGACCGCTCCCCCAGCGGCAACCACAAACTACGCAAGCGCATCAATAATCACCTTGCGGAGGTTGACAAGGCCATGGGTGACCTTACCATGGGAGATGGCATGGCGTTAGCTGTACCGACCACCTGGGTACGAGGGATATCTGCTTTGGCACGTGGAGCTTATTTACTTGAGTTTGACACAGCAGAGTCAGCAGAACATTTTCATGGTTACGCCCACGACCTGGACTGGGCGGTGGCCACAGCCAACCTTGGACAGTTGGCCAGGGTAATCGACAAAGCTCATAGTTTGATCGTCCGTTTTGTACCTTGCAGGGGTGAGTTTGACCCAACCAACCCAGATGACTTGTCCACGTTCGAAGGCAACAACAACCTCCCAGCCAGCTCAATCACCGCAGCGACCTGGTTGAAAAAAGCTGAGCACAGGTCACCGACGCAATCCCTGGCATCAATTAAAATGTTGTGCAAGTCGGCGGACGTAGCCAACACCCTGCTCCAAGAACGCGTATACATTGCAGGACACCGTGTGGTAATTCGCAAGGACATCCGCGAACCTATGTGCTGCAATAACTGCCATGAATATGGCCACCTCAGAGCTAAGTGTTCCAACACCCCCCGTTGTGCCCGCTGCTTAAGCACAGCGCATCAATCTCAGAATTGCCCAAGCGACTCGCAAGCCAAATGCGCCACGTGCGGCAACAGCTCCTCACATGCGAGCACAGCGCGTAATTGCCCTGAGTTTATTAGACGCTGTGCTGACCTCGACAGACGCTACCCCGAAAACAACATGCCCTTTTTTCCCACAGGAGACCCAACCACCTGGGTGCTGAACACAACGAAAACATCCTCTGCCCCTCCAGCTGCTACACCATGGGTTGACCAAGGCGCCTCGGCGACCCCGGCATCTAGCCAACGCTTCCAAACCTCCCTGCTGGACTTTGTTCAGCCTCATGAGCCCAGCCCTGCTTCAACCGCCGCCCAACAATGAGTACAGAACCAAGCGCTCCATGGTCCCTACGAATTTGGCAACAGAACCTGCGCAAATCTGACATTGTGCAGGCCACCATGCTCAACACCGCCAACCCTGAAGACTGGGACATTCTGGCCCTCCAAGAGCCCTACCTCGACAAACTTGGGAAGACAAGAGCCTCCTCTCGGTGGATTGTCCGTTACCCGCAAACCCATTGCCTTGATGAGGCCAACCGCCCGCATTCGGTCCTGCTCATCAACACCAGCATTCCATCAGATTTCTACACCTTCCTAGATGTGCCATCACCGGATATCACAGCCGTGAGGTTCAATGGTAGCCACGGTTCGGTGACCATCTTTAACATCTACAACGATTGTCTAAACGACAACAGTCTGTCTGCTCTCTCCACTTTCCTACACACTAACTCCCCACAGATCTGCGCCTTGGAGGCCAACCATATGATTTGGCTTGGTGACTTCAACCGTCACCATCCGCTATGGGAGACCGTTGAGAATCGCCACCTCAACTCCTCGGAGGAGGACCTGCGCATCCTCTTCCATCTCCTCAGCACTTATGACATGGAGCTCGCGCTCCCTCCGGGCACACCCACACTGCAGACCGTCTCGGGTCGATGGACCAGACCTGACAATGTGTGGAGTAGGCGCAACCAAGCCGACCTGATTGTGTCCTGCAATGCAGTGCTAGAGCTACGCCCCCCGCTTGCCGACCACCTACCAGTGATCACAGTAGTTGATCTACCTATTCCTTGTACTGCTCCTAGGCCATCGAGAGATTTTAGAGCTGTCGACTGGGCGGGGTTCAACGATGCTCTTAAGGAGAAGCTGATGCCCCTCTCCCTGGCTCAACACATTGCCTCGAGGGAAGACTTCAACTGGAGGGTTACGTCGCTGATGGCGGCGATCCAGGAGGTAATCAATGATGATTTAATTGTGCCTATCCGCGCTCCGTGCCCATTCACCAAACGCTGGTGGAACAAAGAGCTGACGGCTCTGAAGAAGGAGCGCAACTGCGCCAACACCCTGGCCTTTAGATTCCGCAACATTGCGGGTCATCCGGCCGCGGCCAAGGCGGCATGCCTCTCAAAGCTTATGGCGCAGCGCATATGCGAGGCAAAAAGCCAGCACTGGCTGGAATGGCTGGAGCACATAGACACTAGGCAGATTTACACGGCTAACAAATATATTGTGAGGAAAGCTACTGACTTCTCCAGCAATAGAATCCCCAAGCTACAGAGGATGGCGGGAGATGACACGAGTTGGGCTACTTCAAATGGAGAGAAGGCATGGTTCTTAGCTGAGTCCTTCTTTCCCCCTCCTCCCCCCTCCCCTGTAATTCTCCGCACTGCATACCCACGTCCTTTGCCAAATGTGCGCTTCTTTAATCACAGGTGCATACAAGCGGCGCTGGCGGGCTTACAGCCCTACAAAGCGCTGAGTCCTGACAGGATTCCAAACGTTGTTCTTAAGAAATGCGCCAAAGTACTCGTTCCTCACCTTGCTTACATCTTCCGTGCAGTCCTCAAGCTAGACGTGTACCACGACAGCTGGTTAACATCAACCACGCTGGTTCTCCGTAAACCTGGGAAGCCAGACTACAGTAAGCCAGGCGCCTACAGGCCCATTGGCCTTCTCAACACAATCAGAAAACTCCTTTCTACCATTGTGGCTGCTGACCTATCTTTCCTAGCCGAAAAGCACGGAATGCTTCCAGCAAACCAGTTTGGAGGCCGTCCTGGCCGCAATACAATGGACGCAATGCACTCAGTAGTAAGCAAGATCAAGAATGCATGGAGGTCTGGAAAGGTCGCATCAGCTTTATTCCTGGATGTTCAGGGAGCTTTTCCCAACACCGTCCGGGACCGGCTCCTGCACAACATGCAAGAACGCGTGGTCCCAAGCAACTACATTTGTTTAATACGCAGAATGCTAACCAACCGTACCACGAGACTCAGATTCGACGACTTTGTGTCCGAACCCCTCGACATCTCAAATGGGACCATGCAAGGTTGCCCCCTCTCTATGATTCTCTACGCGTTTTACAATGCCCCCCTCATATCAACGACCGCCCCAACCTCCAAATCCGAATTTTTGTTCGGCTTTGTTGATGACTCAATGTTCCTTGCTATTGCGAGGACTTTTGATGAGACCCACGGCATCCTTTCTGATATGATGCAGCGTGTGGATGGCGGGTTCTCTTGGTCTTCGTCACACAACTCACCTTTTGAGCTCTCAAAGCTTGCACTCATGGACTTCCCAAGAGCTGCCTCATCTGCGCCGCCAGGCAACCTAGTACTCACACGCACCAGACACAACGGCTCGCAGTCTTCTCAGATTGTCAGCACAGTGCTAACGTACAAGTACCTTGGAGTTGTATTTGATCCTAGGCTCCGTTGGAATGCCCACACCCAACGCATCGTGGCCAAAGCGGCATGGTAGACCCTTCAGATTGCAAGGCTTTCCAGGCCATCTGGAGGCATGCCCCCGCAACGCGTGCGACAGCTATACAATACAGTGGCGGTCCCTGCGATCACATATGTGGCGGACGTTTGGTACACCAACATCCATGACTCCCCCTCTGGAGCAAAGAGACTTGGCTCCATTGCAGCCACCAAAAAGCTCATCCCCTCCCAGAGACAAGCGGCCAAATTAGTCACCGGTGCCTTGAGCACCACAGCAGGAGATGTATTGGACCTACATGCTAACCTGCTACCAGTGGACCTTTTATTCCGGAAGGTACTCTTCCGAGCAGCGGTGCGCCTCTCATCTCTCCCTATGACTCATCCTCTCTACGCGACCACCTGCAGGGCAGCTAAGCACTTTGTTGCCAAGCACAAGTCCCCGCTACATTATCTATTCTTTACTACAGGCGTCGCTCCTGACAGCATTGAGATGGTGGAACCAGTCCACAGACGGCCGGGCTACATCCTGGCTTTCACACACTATATCAAGAACAACAAAGAAGCCGCGTTAACCATGGCCACGGAAGTTTTTGAGGCATCCCAGGCGGCGGTGTACTGTGATGGGTCAAGCCTCGAAGGAGGCGTGGGGGTGTCGGCGGTTCTCTACATTGGAGAGGAGACCTCTCTTTGTTACCACCTGGGTCCGGACACCAAACACACGGTCTATGAGGCAGAGGTGGTAGGTATGTTCCTAGCAATTTACCTACTCACCAACCTAGGGCAGAGGCTCCCCCCAAAGTCGGTAATTGGCAGTGACAGCCAAGCGTCCATCAAGGCACTTCTCAATCAGCGCTCACACCCTGGCCACTACCTGCTCGACCTTGTCCACACCGCAGCAGAATTACTCCAGATTAAACAGGATTGGCTAGTGAGGGCCCAAGCACGGCGGACCACCCTGCAACATGGTGGTCGCTGGACGGACCGATGGAGGGATGTTATTGACTTACAGATCCACTGGACACCTGGCCACATCAACTTCAGACCCAATGAGCGAGCCGACTCGCTGGCTAAGAAAGCAGCGTGGGGCCATACAAGTGATTTGAAGCACCTTTCCCCAACACTGCGGCGGAAACAGCTACCAGCAAGCATCACAGCCACGAGACACGCTGCCATAACAAAGCTGCAAGCGTTATGGAAATGCAGGTGGAAGGAGTCCCCTAGGTACCCATCCTTACATGTACTCAATCAGTCACTCCCCTCTAAACGATACATGACCCTCACCAATTCTCTCGACCGCCACCACTTGGCCCTTCTCACACAACTCCAGACAGGACACATTGCGCTCAATCACCACCTATTTCGCATTCGACGCTCAGAAACACCTGTGTGCCAGCACTGCGGAGGTCTAGTCGTTGAGACAGTCCGCCACCTGCTCCTAGTATGCCCGCACTACTGCCATGAAAGGCAGCAGCACCTACGATGCACGCTCCGCCAGAAAGCTGAGTCCCTGTCCTTTATCCTCTCAGCCTCTGACGCTTCCAAACACCTTTTCAGGTTTGTGCACGCAACGAAGAGATTCCCCGCGCCCAGCCAATCATTGGACCCCTAACGCTGCAGGCACCACCCACGGTGGTAACCTCCTCTACCTCACTCATAACTTAACTTATTTACTACTAATGTCGGCACCAGCCTTTCTCCCATCCAGACCTCATCTTATCTACCTTCCCTTATGAGTGAGACTGCGACTGCGCTGCTCGACCCACCACCACATGCACTGTGGGTGGACTTCGTTGCTGCCTAACTCGAACCACACACATTTCATTCCGCGCTTCTGGTCAGTAAGAGGGGGGAGAGGTCTAAAACAGCAAAGGAAAGCCAGCTCTCTCATTCTCCGCGTAGCGGGGGGGGGAGCGGAATTCCTCGGACCTCGTAGCTTAGTTAACCCCGTAGTACCGTGTACCATGGCACTATGTGCCCAACACGATAATATTGATTCAAAAAAAAAAAAAAAAAAATTATCACTACATACATGTTAATATATAATTACATATATTTACAAAAGAAATTTCTGTGTTTGCATCCAAAGTGTGACATATGCATACCAGGGATATATAGATTAAAAAGACTATAATGCTTCTTCATCTGCAACATGAAAAACTGTTCCATATGGGGGGAGCCTAACAGTTTGATAATTTTTCAGAAACTCCACAAGAGCATTATCATTTTTGCTGCATGCAATATCAAGCAATGTCTTTCCTTCAGCATTTTTTACTGTTCTATCCCATCCACAGTCAAGCAAATGCTTTATGATCCTTTGATCTTCAGAATAAAATACTTCATAATAATTGTGGGATGGTTTGGTATCTTGATCCAGAAGGTATGTTACTATATCATTAGATTTCTCCCAGAAAACAGCATGTTCAAGTGCTGTACATGAGTTATCACCCCATTTTGTCTGAGCAGAGACTAGAGCTGGCTCCTGTTCAACAAGAGCAATGACCATATCCAGATTGTCAGCATATGCTGCTTCATGCAAAGCAGTCCAACCTTCATCAATACAACAATTGAGGTCTATTCCTTGTATCATTAGATCATGAAGATCTTCTGCATCTCCATATCTTGCACAATAATGCAAAAAGTCACTACTTGATTTAGTTTGAGATTGAAATAGATTAGAACCACCCCAATTCAGTAGGCACCTAGATAGGGTACAATGCCTTTTTTTGAGTGCTTTTTCATAAGCATCAGCCAGTGCTTTCATTATTTGAGAATTCCAGGCCTCTGGGTCATATGACCAGTTTATATTCAACAGAGATTGACGATGATAGATCTTCATGAAAGTCGCAATCAACTGGCCATATGTAGTATTTTTTCCAATTTCATCTACCATAGAAGATGTTGAACACTTATCTGGCAATTCCAATAAGGAATATGTGATTGAAGAGAGAAAAAGATCATTTGCTGCCCTAGAAATATCTTGCACTGATGGCATTTCTTCAAGCAAGCCACAAGCACCCTCAATAACAACATCCTTGACTGAGTGATTAGATGACTGGTTGAATACCCAATTCAAGGATTTGAGAGCATGACACATATTAAAAAAGGTAGAATTCAACACTTCATCATGCTCCTCTTTTTTCAAAGACTGTTTAAGTTTTGACAGTGGTGGCAACCAGTGTGATGGCAATTGATTGGAATTCTGGATAAATAGATGCCAAAGATTCTGGCAGCTGCCTGTTATAGTATCAAGAGCAAACAGCAGAAGCCGAGCTAGAAACAAGATGAAGGAGATGCGATATGGACAAGCAATGTCAAAAGCTGGAATCATAGAGGATCCAAAGTAAAAGAGAAACGTGAAAGCAGTGATTACAGCAACAACTCCGCAGATCAGATGGGACAATTGTGAAACATAAAGAGCAAGCCCAACAAGAAAGATTGCAACTGAGCAGTGCAGGATCAGTGGAAGAATTTCAATGATGTCACCAAGTTTGTATTTCACAAGTCCATCAAAGCGGATTTGACGAATTAAAGCACGGGTTCTGGCACCACTAGGAACAATTGCAGTATATGCCTATTCATACATGTTAGATGACTGAGACAAGGTGAAGGGAGCAGACAAACTTGAATCCATTGTTTAGCCAGAACAGACAGGAGAGCAGTCGACAACGAGAGAGCAAGGCTAGTGAAAAAGAGTCCATTGACCCACAGATCAATCGAAGTATACGTCAGACTTTGGGGACCTAGAGATGCTGTAGGCACAGTATTTATGCTCGTTCTATTTCCAGCAGCTCTCAATAACTGATTGGTTTCAACGAGGAGGGAAACCATAATCTGCGCGTTATCTGGCTGGAGCGCCTGAGATGTTTGAGCAACAAACGTCGTGACCACTGCTGAAAAGAGCGCGGCCTGTCTTGTAGTTTGAGAAGACTGATTAGGGACACACATGCGACCACTCACAAAAACGAGGATACCATCAATGATGTTTCGAAAGCCTTGAATCATATCTGCATCATGACTTTCTGCTTCGTCGAGATAGACATTCCAGACGCGCGCATTCTCCTTCGCTTCTTCTCCCTGTTTTTCGGCGGGATAAATCTTTGTGTAATCATAACTACGACCACCTTGGAACTAGAGTGTGAATAGATATCATTTCACAACAGAAGTCATGAGAGTACCCAAGTTGGGGGTGCCAAAGTTTGAAAACCGCGATGTATGCAAGAGATTCAGCATGTTGTGGGTAAGAAAGGATGGTCTTCACAGCCTGAGTCCTGAGTAGAAGTCACAGCGCAATTCGATACGTAAGCAGATGATGTTGTCAAGAAGGGATGATAACTCATGACACATTTGTGATCCTGTTTCGCCTTGGTCAACGTTTCGACGAATTGACGAACCGGTTGGACACAATTCCGAGCTGTCTTTCTCATTAAGACGTACTTTAACCCTTTCCCTACATTGGTGTGAATCTAAGTGTAATGCCGTCATCCTTTTCTGTCTGAACAACCCGCCCAACGTCCATTAGATATAACCAGATACGACTCATCGCCCTATCAACGAACATTGACGCATAGGTCGTATCTTCCTTCAGAAGTAGCGTCTGCAGAGATAACTTCTGTTGCGCTCTCGTCGTTGTCCTGGGATACTGACCCCGCCAGCGACACAGTAACGCCACTGTTTGGCTTGTGCCACGCCGTTGCTTTGCCGGTCCCGAGGTGAAGATTCTGAAGGCTTCTGCAACCGAGCCCTTTGTGGCCAGGATTGGTTTGAAATTACGTGTATTTCTGGCATGGATATAGCTCTTTTTGGATTGTTTGCAGACATTCTTCAATACCGATACCTTCAAAAGAATCACTCAAGCACCGTACACCTCGCCCGCATCCCAATCGAGTCCCAACGCTCCATCCCGTCCACCCTGGACAGCGACCTCAATAGCCTCAGCAAGCTCTCTCAATGCCAACATATCCTCACTCAATTCCGTACGAGACTTGATATCCTTGACATCCGTCACAGACACGCCCAGTGCACGCTGCAGTGCATGTTCACGGTCATTACCGCGCAACGAGTCGATTGATGTGAGGATAGTCTTGATGTTTGGGTGTGCAGCTACGATTTTTCGTATTGCGGGCGAGGTGGCTGGGGGTTTCGCGTTTCTTTCAACTGCTGCTCGTGATGGCTCAAAGGTGAAGCTCGTACCTAAGGCCTCGTACTGGTGTAACTGCAACGTTTTCGGGTCGTCCCGTTTAAGGGGATCCGGATATGCGGATTCGTCTGGGACATACGGCCAGTTTAAGGAGGTTAGAGGGCGTAGAGGAGCGGTGTCTTCAAGAGGAGGCTCGTCCTCATGTGCAGCATCTCTTCCATGCGAAACTATGAGATATGAGAAACATATTTTCCATCGGAAGATGAAAGAGCTGACTATCATCTGCAATTGGTAGCTCCTGCGCCGCGAACGTGTTTACACTTGGGACAGAAGATTCGGCAGGTTTGGCAGAGCATGTCGTTTCTACCTCTATTGTAAGGAGAGCTTGGTGGATGTTTTCGAACCAAACTTGCCCTTATGTTTCTTATAACACGGTACAGAACAACTATTTTCAGTAACATTAGATCACTAGGCATGACGCGACCATAAGAAAACCCACTAGAGAGAAAAACATGCCGAACAAGTGTATTTTGACTGGTTCTCTGTGCATACTTCACATTTTGCCACCTGTGAGCGAGGTACCATGCGATAAAACTCTGCAAAGATTGTTGGCCTGAAACTGATGAGGTGACCGGGTGTAGTCTTTGTCCTGAGGTGTCACGTGTGACCACCCCACCTTGTGCGAACTTAGTCGCGCCCATAAGTACCACAGCTCAAAATTTTATCTCTTTTTCTCCTAATAAACACCGTGTATCCGTCAAGAAATAAATCTTGAACCTCATGATCACCGTGACCCCGAAGTCCCCCCCCTCTTTCAAGACCTTTCCTTCCTCGACGTAAATGCGGGTTCCGAGGGTAGGGAGCATTTTCGGAGGTCTTTGAGCAACACCACGTTGCTGCTGCGCCCAGACTCAGGAGACTCAGTGGTGGCAAAATATATCTGAGAGCTAATCATAAAATAGGAACGTTGTGCTCCCTGTCTAATACGACGAGATGTGTGGTAGCTACAGGTGATACAATTGACAAGACTTTTGTCATGTTCTCCAGCATGGTCAGCATTCCCACCCATTTGGCGTCACTCTCTCTTCTCTACAGTCAGCTCTCAGTGCCCTAACTTGACAGATTGGATTTCGGAGGTTTTGAGGAGGTCGTGATTTTGATGAAGACCAGGAC